>JACCIX010000660.1:0-57500 GCA_025506515.1 Flaveria trinervia
TTTCCTTGACTTTAAATAACCGGGTGTTACAAGTCCACCCCCTTAAATAGGTTTCGTCCTCGAAACCTATTATTCCTCAAAGAATTCTCGGTAATGCTGTCTCATTGCTTTTTCAGTCTCCCACGTAGACTCGGATCCGTTCCTGTTCTTCCACTGTACACGCATAAGGGGAACCACTTTATTCCTCAGCCTCTTTTCCTTTCGATCAATGATTGCCACTGGTTGCTCCACATAATTGAGCCGTTCGTCTACTTCGATATCCTCTAGTGGAACAATCATTCCTTCATCAGCTAAGCATTTCCTTAGATGAGATACATGGAATGTCGGGTGAATTCCACTTAACTGATCGGGTAACTCTAGTCTATAGGCTACCTCTCCTACTCGAGAAATGATTCGGAAAGGGCCTAAGTACCTCGGGTTCAACTTGCCCCACTTTCGGAAACAAATAATACCCTTCCAAGGTGAGACCTTCAACATAACCCGGTCACCCACCTGGAACTCAATCGGTCTACGTCGTTTATCGGCATACGACTTCTGTCTATCTTTGGTTGCCTTCATGAAGGCCTTGATCTTCTTGAGCTTCTCAGTCGTAGCCTCAATTACCTCAACGCTTCCCAACTCCTTCTGACCAATGTCACCCTAACAAACGGGTGTTCTGCATCTCCTACCGTATAGCATCTCATATGGTGGCATACCAATGCTGGCATGATAGCTGTTGTTGTATGAGAATTCAGCTAACGGTAAGTGTTCATTCCAATTTCCCCTAAAATCAATCACACACGCCAGAAGCACGTCTTCCAAAGTCTGAATGGTCCTTTCTGATTGACCATCAGTTTGGGGATGATAAGTCGTACTAATATGTAACCTCGTCCCCATAGCATCGTGGAATTCTTCTAGAATTTGGAGGTAAACCGGGTGTCGCGATCAGACACAATGGACACCGGCACGCCATGATGAGTTACAATCTCCTTGATGAAGAGTTCAGCCAACCTCTCCGATGAATATGTCTCGCGGATCGGTAGGAAGTGAGCACTCTTCGTCAAAAGGTCAACTATCACCCATATGGCGTCATACCCTTTCGGGGTACGCGGCAGCTTCGTAATGAAATCCATGATGATGTGCTCCCACTTCCATTCCGATATATCCAAAGGTTGAATCTTCTCATACAGCTTTTGATGCTCGGTCTTCACCTATAAGCAAGTAAGGCACTTACTGACATACTCCACCACATCGCGCTTCATACCCGGCCACTAATAGTTTTTCTTCATATCTTGATACATTTTCGTGGCACCTGGATGAATGGAGTATCAAGTCTTGTGGGCTTCATCTAAAATCTTCACCCATAGATCCCCAAATCAAGGAATCCACACGTCCAAATCGGGTTTTAACACCAAGTGTGTTTTCACCCAATTCCCCAACCAAACCTCTCATTCTTTCAGAGTTAAGATGATTTTCTTTCAGTGCCTCATCTTGAAACTCTTTGACTTGTTTCATTACATCAGATGTCATGATCAGTTGATATGCTTTCACCCGAATCGGTTCGGGTCTCTCCTTTCGGCTAAGGGCATCCGCCACCACATTGGCCTTGCCCGGATGGTAATGGATCTCATAATCATAATCCTTTATAAGCTCCAACCACCTCCTCTGCCTCATGTTCAGATCCTTTTGCTCGAAGAAGTACTTCAAGCTCTTGTGGTCAGTGAAGATGGTGCACTTCGTACCGTAAAGATAGTGCCTCCAAATCTGTAGTGCAAAGACCACGGCTGCTAGCTCCAAGTCATGAGTAGGGTAGTTGACCTTATGAACCTTCAACTGTCGGGACGCATAGGCTATAACCTTCCCTCTCTGCATTAACACGCACCCTAAACCCGAGTAGGAAGCATCAGAATAAACCACCAGATCTTCGCTCCCATCGGGTAATGACAGAACAGGAGCTTGAGTCAATCTCGCCTTCAATTCTTCAAATGCCTTCTCTTGAGCTTGACCCCATATAAACTTTACATCCTTTCGGGTCAACTTAGTCAGTGGAGAAGCAATCTTAGAGAAGTCTTGGATAAATCTTCTATAGTAGCCCACCAAACCCAAGAAACTACGAATCTCGGATGGCGTATTTGGTGACTTCCATTGCATAACCGCCTCCACTTTCACCGGATCCACCATAATCCCGTCAGGATTCACCACATGACCCAAGAACTGAACATCGCACAACCAAAATGCACACTTGGAGAATTTAGCAAACAACTTATCCCTTCTTAGCGTCTCTAGAACCTCCCGAATATGACCGGCATGCTCAATCTCGCTCTTTGAATAAATCAAGATGTCATCAATAAACACAATCACTGATTTATCCAACATCGGCCGACACACACGGTTCATCAAATCCATAAAATCAGCCGACGCATTAGTCAAACCAAAAGACATGGCGAGAAACTCGTAGTGACCATAGCACGTGCAAAAAGCTGTTTTAGGGATATCTTGCTCCTTCACCTTCAACTGATGGTAACCAGATCGAAGATCTATCCTTGAAAACCAACTGGCACCCTGAAGCTGATCGAACAAATCGTCTATTCTCGGTAAGGGGTATCGGCTCTTTACCGTCAACTTGTTTACTTCGCGGTAGTCAATGCACATCCTCATACTACCGTCCTTCTTCTTTATAAACAGGACCGGAGCACCCCAAGGAGAGATACTCGGCCTAATGAACCCCTTATCAAGCAGCTCTTGCAATTGCTCCATCAACTCTTTCAACTCTATCGGAGCCAAACGATACGATGCCTTGGCAAAAGGTTGGGCACCTAGTATCAAGTCAATCTGGAACTCGATCTCACGGTCAGGTGGCACTCCTGACAAGTCTTCTGGGAATACGTCTGGAAAGTCACACACAACGGGTACATCGGATAGTTGTGGTGTTAGCGTATCCACATCCTTTACATAGGCCAAGTAGGCACTACATCCACGCCTCATACACTTTCCCGCCACCGCCATTGAAATCACTTTCGGAATCATAGGAACCCCATCACCATAAACCGTCACTGAACTACCGTCCGGCCCTGTCAAACGAATCATCTTCTTGCGACACACAATGTTCGCCTCGAAGTCCGCCAACCAATCCATCCCAAGAACCAAATCAAAACCACGTCATCACAAACGGTCTAACAGGAAACTTATGACCTTCTACTTCCACATCACAGTTCTCTATCACCTAAGAAATCCTGGTAGACTTACCTATGGCGGTTTCTACATCAAAGGGCGCATCAACACGTCTACTACTAACAGGCAGCTTAGCACAGAAAGCAGCAGAAATAAAACTTTTACTAGCACCTGAATCAAATAACACAGAAGCTAGAGTTTGGTTCACCAGAAACGTACCGGACACGACATCAGGGTCCGTCCTAGCTTCCTCCTGTGTCATGGTGAATGCCCTAGCGCTCGCCCTCGGTCCTTCACCTCTAGTTTTCTTCTCCCCGGAACCCTCGGCCCTTGGCTTCTTACACTCCCTATTCATATGACACTCTTCACCATAGTTAAAGCACCGGGCCGTACGACAGTCCCTGGCCATGTGCCCTGCCTTACCACATTCAAAGCACAAGTTCGACCCAAATCTACATTCCCCACTATGCTCTCTCCCACACCTACCACACTTCTTCGTACTCGCACCTGACGCCACCACACGGCGGTCGTCCACCCGTGCCTTCTTTTTACCCGTCAAGGCATCACCCTGACTAAACCTCTTCCCATTCCAGTTTCTATCACCTCCGCCCCTCCGACTACCTTCAGCCACCACCACTACACCCTTTTCGTCATATAACCTTCCTACCAAAGCCACCGCCGACCTAAACATATTCGGTCAGGCGACAATCATGTGCCTGCGAATATCCGCTGGTAATCCCTGAATGTACCTCTTGATCTTTCGAGACAGCGGTGTCGCCTGATCCGGCACCAGTCGTGCCATTTCGTTGAACTTTGTGGTGTAGTGCTGGTGTGTCATCGTTCCTGCCTTCAGTTGCAGAAACTCTCACTCAACCTTGTCCATTTCCCGGTGAGGACAAAACTCCTCGATCACTAACTTCTTCAACTCCGACCATCTCATTCTCCCGATCGCCCGACTACCCTCGGCTTGGACTATATTGTCCCACCAGCACAGAGCCGAGTCTACAAATGAATGGGCAGCGAACTTAACTTTCTGGTCCTCTCGGCACTCGCTGATATCAAGTACAGCTTCCATTTCCCTCACCCACCGGTGAGCAGCAGTGGCAGTGCCGTTTCCATCAAAACTAAGGGGCTTGCATCTCATGAATACCCTGTAGTTACAGCCTCGTACTACCACCTGCACAGGCTCTACTTCTTCCTCTTCTTCTTCATCGTCAGACGGAACCGTCTCAGTCTCGGGTTGTCTTCTTTCACCCGTAGGTCCACTCCTTTCCCTTCTCCCCCCCTCTCTAACTGCCTTTATCACTTCAGTTACCACAGACGATAGGATCGTCTGCATGACTTGATGCACTTCTTCCACAACCGCCTCCTTCACTGAGGCTCTCAGATTAGCGCTCTCATCTCCGCCCTCCAGATGAGGGGTTTCTGGTTCTTCATGAACCACCTTTTCGGCCCTTGGCCTTCCTCTCGTAACCCGTGGTTCAGCACCACGTCCACCACCACGCGAAGCTTTAGATGATCTACCACAGGCCATCCCCACACACACACGCTGAAAGATTCAAACACCAACACGGTCATTCAAGGAAACAGCTTTGTTTATGTCAAGTATAGTAAGTTCCTAATTACAGTGGCCAGTTGTGATTAGCCACTTACTTTACTCTTCATACCCCAAGCATTACCTATCCTGACTACATCAGCATCTAATTCTACCAGCAACACATAACCCACGTAACATGCGCACATAATACCGGTTAACTTTACAAAAATACCTGATGGTACACAGCTACTCGGATTGGCATCCCGTTTTCTTTCCGTCCCATTCTCAGTTTAAGTTAAGGTTTATTTTGAAATTTTACCCATTTCACTTAAACTTTGGCTCTAATACCAACTTGTAAGGCCCCGTTCCCGGGACGCTCACAGCTGGTAAATCATTGCACACAAAACATATACTTTACATTTTATCATTCATAAAACATTGCAACGGAAGTCTAAAGAAATAATTTTTCATATCATTACAAATGCTTTTGCAAGTTAATACAAGATTTCATTTCGAAATATCATTCGTTCGTATTACAATGCAAAAACACAATCAAAGGAATGCCATTCAAAATGCCAAGTAGCTACTCCGTGCCATCCTCAGCAATGCTCACCTGCCAACTGAAAAATGCATAATGGTCAGCGTTGCTGAGTGAGTTCTAGTTTTATAATAAAATATACTTTTCCTTCATTTAAAACTGTTCATTTCTATTGCATGTGATCATACATCATACATGCATACAGATAATATCATTATTATTTTCGTCATTCTTTCGTTCATGCTTTCATTCATTCATCATTTCATTCATTACTTTCATCACTATCATGAACTTTACCCTTCATGCTCGTGATATTGTGCCTAAGCCTATAAAAGACCTTCATCGATGGTGCCCAGCACTAGGTGGTCAAAGTACCTAAGGTAAAGTTCAGGTATACCATTGTCATATGCTATGCCCTTCATGCCCATGATACTGGACCTAAGCCTATAAAAGACCTTCATTGGTGGTGCTCAGCACCAGGTGGTCACAGTACCTAAGACACACAACAATGATTCATCCATATGGTCAATCACAAAGAAAGACCCCAATGTGCATCCTTGGGGTAGCTAACCTGCACACCGTTGAGCTAACACCTACAATGGGTGTGCACCTCCGTACATTTGCTTGCAAGCCTTTCTTACCTTTATTCATTCATTCATTAATGCATGCATTCATCATCATGTTCCTCTTTTATTATCTTCACTTTACGTTACATAATACTTCGTTCATTCATTATCATAACACGTAAAGTCATAGGAAAGATAAACATACATCATCATAAGAAACATAAACATATCATTCATACATCATAATGCAAGGCATCATACATATATAACATACATCATGCATAACCATGCAACATCATCATGCACAAACATCCAACACATAACATTACATGCCCATCATACTATCTATGACCTCAAAAGTCAACTTACATAACCCCGAGAATCTCCTAGGTCAAAGCCTACATTGCTCCTTTTTCTCCTAAAAAGTCAGAATTTTTCTAAGTGTTCATCCGCATTTGATCTGGTTGCTCATCCGCATTTAATTGCTTCATCCGCATTAACCCCTTTTGTTCATCCGCATTTGATGCCTCATCAGCATTAACCCTTATTTGTCCATCCGCATTTGATGGCCTCATCCGCATTAACCCCTTTTGTTCATCCGCATTTGATGGCCTCATCCGCATTAACCCCTTTTGTTCATCCGCATTTGATGGCCTCATCCGCATTTCATGCATTTAGTCAATGTTCATCTGCATTGACTTCAACCGCATTTGTCATCCGCATTGACTTACTCAGTGGTTAATGTTCATCCGCATTAACCTTTTTTGTTCATCCGCATTTGATAGCCTCATCTGCATTTCATGCACTTAGTCAATGTTCATCCGCATTGACTTCAACCGCATTTGTCATCCGCATTGACTTACTCAGTGGTCAGGCTAGCAATAGTTAATGATTTAAACCGCATGAACTCTTTTCATCCGCAATGTTCATCCGCATTGACTTCAACCGCATTTACCGGATGTCACAAGTAGTTAATGTTGTTCCACATTAACTCTTTTCATCCGCATTAACCTTCCAAACACTTAGGCAGATTTAAAGCTTAACATGTGAGCCTAACAACATCATATTTAATTTCAACTCACCATTCATCATGTTCTAAGCTAAATTCTTACCCTCTAAGCCTTAGAAACATCATCGTACATCAGCAAACATGAACATAATCACATCATAACATCACAACATCATTATACGTGCATACAAGCATACGGGTCCGAAACCCAATTTAGCGAAAACATACATTCATGCATATCCAGCCCCAAAATCAGTTAAAAACTAGTAAAAGAGGGGTAATAGAACTCACCTTTGTAGCTTTTGAGTATGGCTTCCTCCAAACTCATTTGCAAATTGAATTCAACCGCTTAAAAACCCACTAAAAACATACCCGAATACATACAAACACACATAAGCATAAACCCGAGGACATAACCGGTTAAGAACACCATAACAACATGAATTCTTACCCTGAATTCTAATTCTTTCTTCTTGTTCTTCTTCAAAGCTGAGAATATCTCTGCTCTCTTCTTTTCTCTCACTAAAATCCAAAAGATTTGTGTGTAGAAAGGGTGATGGGCGGCCATGCCACCTTTTACACCCACTTTTCAAACATTTTGTCCTTTTGGACACGTTTTACCCTTAGACTTGGGTTTTATTTTTTTTCCTTCTTTTCTTTCACTTTATTCACTCTTTTCTTGACTTTAAAATAACCGGGTGTTACAGAATAGTACATTGATGACCAACTCTAGCAACAACAACAATGGTAACGGGCAAGGAGAGAATTGTGTGAGTCAAGGTCGAAACAATCAAACCTGCATGTTCAAGCACTTCAATTCATGCAAACCCACTAGCTTTAGTGGAAAGGAAGGAGCCACTGGATGACGGAATCTTCGAGATGTGAGGGTTAAGATTGTTCACAACCACATAACGCTATTACTTATTCCAAATATTATAACCATAAGTTTTAAAAGTAAAAACAACCATAAGTCTCAAATAGGAAAATCAACATAATGTAACATGAAATAATCTAAAACGATTCATTTATTTAACTAGGTCCATTCCTAAATGTGAATAAGCTTTAATGATGACAATCAAACTTGTGTGTTTCCTGATACATGTTAAAAATAAAAAGGTCAACATAATGTTGGTGAGATTTCCATAGTTTTCATATATAAGTATATAAAAGATGCCAACTCATATAATAAGTTAGTGAGCAAAGTATGACAGATGCAACAATCAAAACTTGACAGTTTACAAGATTCCACGTTTACAAGACTATACGATTAGCTACATGTACTTGGATTAACTAAGTAGGCTTGTCAAGCCCATAGATCTATGACGTCGTCAGGCTAGCAATAGTTAATGATTGCACATATAATAGTCAATACATGGTAATTACTAAGATCAATTAACCACAACATACGAGTGTATTGCCAAGTGTACACAAGAATCAAACAAGTTATAAGTGCAATGATTATAAGGTAACATGTTTCACCTCAAAGTGCGAAAATATGCAAAAGGGGTATAGAAATACTCATTTGGTCAATATATATATAATGACGATTACTAAGATTAATGATAAGTGTCGTTCCAACGTAAACCGTCACGAGACACCTAATTATATAATTACAAAACTTAAGTTTAATAATAAGTTTAACAAGTTAACAAGAACTAGGGTTTCAATTTGGTATTTGTGAAATAATTATATGTAATAAAATGGAATAAATTTATATTTTCTTGAAAAGATATGTATTTATATTTTATTCAAAGATGTGAAAAAAAACAATTATAATAATTTAAAAGGTTGTATATAAAGTTTAAGTAAAATTTTATAACTAAAAATTCATTACTATTTAAAAAGAATTAATTGAAAAGAGATGTTTGGTCCAATAATAATTTATCAATTATTATTTTTAGTCCATTATATTAAAATTATCCAAACAAGCTTTGCTAAAATGTTTTATCAATAAAAACATTTTTATTTAAACTTAGAAAAATTACAGAAAATATTGGAGGCTTTTGAAAATATTTGGAGGCTTTTGAAAATATTTGGAATTTATAAAAATAATTCTTATATATATTAAAAATTTTCTAAAATTTGTTTTAGGCTAAAAAGCCTTAAATATAAAACATGAGGGTGCCCGGGTTCGAACCCGGTACCTCATATTTAGGAGGACAGTGACTTAACCAGTGAACCAGGGTCGAGGTCTTGGTTTAACTTGGTTTTAAAACCTTAAAAACACAACCCCAATGAACTCCCCCAAACTCAAGAACCCTTGAATCGGATTAATACAAATTAAACCCAAATTCGTTATTGATAATGAAATCAAACATAGGGCTTTTGTTCCCCACATGGAATCAAGTATTTTGATATGTTAAATTACCCGAATTGTAGACGAATAAGTATGGAACAAGATGATCGATAGTCGTGGCTGAGGTTGAATAGTTGGATAAGCAACCGGTGGGGATAATCAAATTAACCTCGTGGATAGATTCGTACGACTGACTAGACCCAAAGCCCCTTATTAATTTTAACTCTTGATGTGCAGAGCTTAGTATTCAAGTAAGTTGCAGGTCGCGATGTTTGTGCAATTTGTTGGTGATGATCAAATGTGTTTTGGGTAAAATTTCGTTTGGTAATAGTATAGTATTGATTAATCCATCCATCAGGTAACATTTAATTGGATTATTATTGTGTTTTAATTAATGAATGGTTCGAGGATTAAGGTGACCGGTTACTCGAATCATTTGGATACATAACCGTCTATAAAATGCAATTATAGTGTTTAAAAGTGTTCGATTTGTGTTCACGCATCGGTTGGCAATGATTGGGAATCGATTTGTGCATTTAAATCATGCAAAAACGCCTTGCACGAGTCCGGCTGGAGGTGGCCGGACCAGCTGCCGGATTTGCGGGCTCAAAAATGGAAAGGGGGTTGGGATGTAACTTTTAAAGTTACACTTTCGTTCCTTGTGGTTTAATTTGTTATTATATTATGCACAAACATTTATATTAAAGTTTCTAAATTGACAATAAACCCCCTTAAACTTATTTCCTTTAAGTTTCAATCATTTATTTTAGTTTATTAACCTTATAAATTGTTATCATTATTATTACTAATATTATTAGTATTATTACTATTATTTTAGTTATTATTATTAGTATATTATTATTATAACTTATTATTGTTATTATTACTATTACTATTATTATTATTATTATTATTATATACAGTTTAATATTTTAATTATTAACTTTCATAATGTAAAATTAATGACAACTAAGAAATAAACATAGATACCCATAAGTTTCATAAATGCCAACAATAGCCCTTACAAGAATTTAACGATGCTAACTTATAAATAACCCTAAAATACATGATGTTACACTCTCCCCAACTTTAAAGAATTTCGTCCCGAAATTAAGAATGAACTAAGCGAACATATGGGGGTATTCTTCTTCATATGGTCCTCACACTCCCAAGTGAATTCAGCTCCATACTTATTTTCCCAACAAACCTTGACAATTGGAGTAGTTGTGGTTCTAGTCTTCTTCATAATGCGATCCATAATTTCAAAAGGTTTCTTAACAAAGTGCAATGATTCGTCGATATGGATGTCTTCCAGTGGAACATGCAGACTCTCGTCGGCCAAACACTTTCTCAAAATTGAGACATGGAATTTAGGATGAACTCCACTAAGGTCGGAAGGTAGTTCTAGTCTATAAGCCACTTTCCCAGTCCTTTTTAGGATTTTGAAAGGTCCTACAAATCTTAGAGCCAGTTTACCATTCTTTCCAATGCGAACACCACCTTTCCACGATGAAACCTTTAGAAGAACCATATTCCCAACTTGGAACTCCAATGGCATGCGTCGCTTATCGGCGTAGCTCTTTTGTCGACTTCTTGACATTCAAGATTCTTGCGGATTGTGGAGACTTTACGGTCGTTTCTTGTATAAGTTCTGGACCAGTGATGAAATGTCCACCAATGTTGGTCCAACAAATCGGTGAACGACATTTACGACCATAAAGTGCTTCGAAAGATGCCATCTTGATACTTGAGTAATAACAATTGTTATACAAAAATTCCGTGAGCAGTAAATGCGTATCCCAATCACCACCAATTCAAGGACACAAAAATGTAGCAAGTCCTCGAGGGTTTGAATTGTTCGTTCGGTTTGACAGACCGTTTGTGGATGGTAAGTCGTACTTAAATCCAATTAAGTACCCCAAGAGTTTTTGCATCGAAGACCAAAAGTGCAAAGTGAAACGAGCATCTAGATCGGAAATAATGTACAACGGCATGCCATGACGGCTCACAGTTTTGTCAATGTAGATACGAGCCAATCATGAAACCTTGTAAGTGTCTTGTATTGGAATGAAATATGCCGTTTTGGTCAAACGGTCCACAATCACCCATATACTATCATGGCCATGAGAGGTACGAGGTAACTTGGTTATGAAATCCATGGAAATATGTTCCCATTTCCACATAGGGATTTCGGTTATTCAAGTAACCCACACAGTCGTTGATGTTCGACTTTAACTCTTGCACACGTGAGGCACTTTAAAACATAAGACGCTATATCTTTCTTCATCCCAAGCCACCAATATTGGCCACACAGATCCATGTACATCTTATCAGAGCCAAGATGAATAGAATATCGGTTTTGATGGGCTTCGTTCATTATGAAGTGGCTGAGATTGTCATGATTCGGGATCCAAATTCGATTCAAGAAATACCACATGCCGTTTTATTTTGTCTCCAGTTGTGACCGAACATTAAACGCCAAATCTTCATATTTCCCTTTGTCCATTAACATTGCTTGTTGAGCCTTGTGGATGCGTAATTCGAGATCACTATCAATCCTTATGTTTTGAAGCATGATAGTAGCCTTGTTAACATCCACATGACTCTCGGTATCAAATTCCCCTAACGTGTCAAACCACTGCCTTCGATCTCGGATTTATTGGAGCGAGACATTCTTTTTGTGGATTTTGTAACTTAGCATGTCGACTATGACATTCACCTTCCCAGGGTGATAACGAATGTCACAATCGTAGTCGCTAATCAACTCGATCCAACGTCTTTGTCTTATGTTGGGATCCTTTTGATTGAACACGTGTTA
The DNA here is from genome assembly GCA_025506515.1 of Flaveria trinervia. Lineage (NCBI taxonomy): Eukaryota > Viridiplantae > Streptophyta > Magnoliopsida > Asterales > Asteraceae > Flaveria > Flaveria trinervia. The sequence continues at coordinate 11,915 of JACCIX010000660.1, forward strand.
GAGACTCTTATGGTCGCTGTAGACTATACATTGCGTCCCATAAAGATAATGTCGCCAGATATTTAAAGCAAAAACCACCGCACCAAGTTCAAGATCGTGGTTGTGTAGTTCACTTCATGAACCTTAAATTGTCTTGATGCGTATGCTATGAATTTTCCTCGTTGCATAAGAACACAACCAAGACCTTGATTAGAGGCATCACAGTACACTGTAAAATCGTCATTCCATCTGGGAGTGTTAAAATAGGAGTGTTACACAACTTGTGTTTCAATGTCTCGAAAGCCTCTTCTTGTTCAGGTCCCCATTCAAAGAGTTGGTTCTTGTAGGTTAGTGTCGTTAGTGGTTTCGCAATCTTCTAAAAGTTTGCATTGAATATACAATAACACCTCGCTAAGCCGAGAAAAGAGCGAACTTCGATTGGGGTTGTGGGAACGCACCAATTTTTCACGGCTTATATTTTATCATGGTCAATGTGAATTTCTTGGTTGTTCACCACATGACCTAAGAATTGAACTTCTTCTAGCCAGAACTCACACTTGGAAAACTTGGCGTATAGGTGCTCCTTCTTTAAAAGTTCAAGAACTTGTCGCAAGTGCATCTTGTGATTAGTTTTCGTCTTGGAATAAATTAGAATGTCATCAATGAACACGATCATAAATTTATCCAAATACGGTTTACATACTCGATTCATGAGATCCATGAACACAACAGATGCATTAGTCAAACCAAAAGGCATAACCATGAACTCATAATGTCCATGTTGAGTACGGAAAGCAGTTTTTGGAGTATCGTCATCGTGGACACGCAATTGATGATACCCACAACGTAGATCAATCTTCGAGAATTGGGTTGCTCCTTGAAGTTGATCGAAGAGATCATCGATTCGAGAAAGAGGGTATCGGTTCTTGATGGTGAGCTTGTTGAGTTCCCGGTAGTCGATACACATACGGAAAGATCCATCTTTCTTCTTCACGAACAACACAGGAGCACCCCATGGTGAAGATCTGGGACGAATGAAACCCTTATCGGTCAACATTTGCAGTTGACTAGCTAGTTCTTGCATTTCAGACGTCACAAGATGATAAGGTGATTTAGCCATAGGGTTTGCACCAGGGATCAAGTCGATCTTGAACTCAACTTCTCGTATAGGAGGTAACCCCTTAAGATCATCCGGAAACACTTTGGGAAAATCTCGCACGACAGGAATATCTTTCAATTCTTTACCCTTGGCTTTCGTATTAACTACATACACCATGGATGCTACGTAGTTTTGAACTTAACAACACTTTAATGGCCAATAGCAACAACAACACCAATGGAAACAATAGTGGGGGTGACAACAATGCCCATAGGGAGAATAGCATCAACCAAAACGGGAACAATCGCACTTGCACCTTTAGACATTTCAACTCGTGTAAACCCACTAGATTTAGTGGAAAAGAAGGAGCCACCGGATGGTGCTAATGTTGTGTCGTCACTAACTTGGTATGAATTTAAGAACATTGTCATTAAAAGTTCTACCCTAGAAGTGAACTACAAAAGTTAGAGGAATTTTGGAATCTCAAGCAAGATGGTAGTGATCATTTGGCCTACTCACCTAAACATCACTAGTTGAGCATCCTGTTGCCCTATATGGTCGACACTATTTCTCATAACTTTAATAAGTTCATCAAGGGGGTTCCACTCCAAATCCAAGATGTTGTGGTGGGAAGTAGACCCATAACTTTAGAGGATGCCATTACCATCACACTCAACTCACTAAAAACCATATTTGAGCGGGCACCTTGTCTGTCAAAGGTGCTAAAAGACTGAAAAGGTGGTTCCTAAAGCAACTAAGGAGGGTAAGAATCAACCATCTTACAACAACAAGAAGCGCAAGTTCACACCAGCCTGAAAATTTGATGTGGTTGCACCCAAGATACCTTAAAGACAACTTGTTCTTATTGCAGAAGCACCTTTTGCTAGGGCCTATACTGGTCCTTAGTGATTATGTAATGTCTGTAGGTATCACCATATGGTAATACCCTGTGCCGCATCTATACACTATGCGATAAGTATGGACACTTGGTGGCTACTTGGCACCATGCACCAAATAATGCCATGTTGGTTGCTAATCATGCTAGCTCCAACTATGGGGAACCTGGTCATTTTCGCCCACAATACCCTCATCTTGCGGGTAATGTTCCACAAGCTCGAGGACATGCTTTCAACATCAATGCAAACCAAGAACAAGCGAACAACGATGTGGTGAACGGTATGTCAAATCCAACCTTAACTTTTATGATCTAAGATACTTTTGTTGCTTACCTGTATTAAACATCTTTAAAACTGAACAAGTATTTTTTTATTAATAACTCCTATGCCTACGTTCAGTTTGATTCTGAAGCCGATAAAAGTTTTGTGTTGTTATAATTTGAGCCTATACTTGTTAAGACACATACGAAATTAGAAAGATCTCTTACTGTCAAATTCGCTGATGGAGAACCCGTCACCGTTGATGTTGTTATTTGTGATTGCATTTTGAGCCTAAACGAACATGATTTTCTTATCGATCTTATTCCTATGAAAATTGAAAGCTTTGATGTTATCATTGGCATGGTTGGTTAGCCAAATATCATGCGTAAATTATTTGTTTCAAGAAGTGCATTCAAATCCTTTACCTTCGGGGGATACATTGAGAGTGTTCGGTGAAAAATCCTCCAAAGGACTCAAACTTATGTCGTGTATTCAAACCCGAAAATTCCTAAGCAAGAATTACATGGCTTTCTTGGCCTACGTGATCAACATGAAAGTAAAAAGGAAAGACTTTAAGGATGTACCGATTATGCGAGACTTTCCTGAAGTGTTTCCTCATAACCTTAGTGGTTTACCTCCCGTGCATTAAGTCGATTTTAAGATCAATTTGATTCGGGGGGGGGGGGGGGGTGAATCCCGTGGCTAAGTCACCATATCGACTTGCACCATCAGAAATGCAATAGCTAGCTAGTCAACTTCAAGAATTGTCCGACAAGGGTTTTATCCATCCTAGCTCTTCGCCTTGGAGTGCAACTGTTCTGTTCGTGAAGAAGAAAGATGGATCGTTTCGTATGTGCACGATTATCGTAAGCTTAACAAACTTACTATCAAGAACCACTACCCTCTTCCTTGCATCGATGATCTTTTTGACCAACTTCAAGGAGCTGCTATTTTCCCAAAGATTGACTTACGATCTGGCTATCATCAATTACGAGTTCATGATGATGATATCCCGAAAACTACATTTCGAACTCGATATGGACACTATGAGCTCATGGTTATGTCCTTTTTTTTAACAAATGCTCATGATGTCTATATGGATTTCATGAATCAAGTGTGCAAGCCGTATCTAGACAAGTTTGTGATTGTCTTTATTGATGAAATACTTATATATTTCAAGTCCAAAACCAATCACGAACTTCACTTGTGACAAGTTCTTGGGCTATTGAACAAAGAACAGCTGTACGCAAAGTTCTCAAAGTGCGATTTTGGCTTGAAAAGGTCCAAGTTCTAGGACACGTGGTGAATAGCCAAGGAATTCACATTGACCCTGCAAAGGTGGAAGCTGTGAAAAATTGGTATGTTTCTATAACCCCAACCGAAGTTCGTTCTTTCCTTGGTCTTGCTGGCTATTATCGACGTTTCATTGCCAACTTCTCTAGAATTACGAAGTCGCTTACCTCCTTGACTCAAAAGAGTAAGCCATTCGAGTGGGGGACTGAACAAGAAGAAGCCTTTGAAGAATTAAAGCACAAGCTATGTAATGCTCCTATCTTGACCCTTACCTATGGAAATGATGATTTCATTGTATACTGTAATGCATCTAGACAAGACCTTGGTTGTGTTCTCATGCAACGAGAAAAGGTCATAGCATATGCATTGAGACAATTGAAGGTCCATGAGGTGAATTACACGACCCATGATCTTGAACTTTGTAACACCCGGTTATTTTCTTTGAAGCCGACGAAAGTAGGAAAAAGAAATAAAGTCCACAGTCGAGTGACCAAACTTGCCAAAACAAGGAGAAGGTTTGGAAGAGTGGGGGATTAAGAGGGGAGGTCAGCCCACACCTCCCCCACACTCACAATTTTCAGCCATAGAGAGAAGGGGAAGAAAAATGGCCTCAAGCTTCAAATTTTGTGTATTCGAGCGTGAAAGTTAAGGTGTAGCGGGTTGGATTGAAGCTCTACTCGACGGTGTTGTTTGTGTGAGTTCTAGGACCCCTCTTTTACACATTTTAACTGATTTGGGGCTGGAACACATAGTAAAAACCGTTTTTGAAGTATGTGTGTTGAACCCGTATGTATGAGGTCATGCGACTGGGGTCCATACACCTAGGTTCATCCGCATTAGGTCTATTCGCACAGTTTTTCATCCGTATTAGGTTCATTTGCACAAGTGTTAATCCGCATTAGGTCCATTCTCCTAGTGTTCATCCACATGGTGTTCAGTCGCCTGGGAGGCCATGCGACTGAAGGGTGCCTATACGCCCAACTAGGGCTTGTGTACCCGAGGGAACATAGTTTATTTACTGACTTTCGAGGGAAAGTGCAGATGTAAGTTTTGATGTGGAAGGTTCCCGGGAGTCCATGTAAGATGACTTTTGCGGCCATAGAGGTTACGTTGGGCATGGATGATGATGATGTATGATAATGTATGATTGTGCATGATGTATGTTATGTATGTATGATGATGCCCTGTATGATGATGTTGACTGTGTATGTTGATTTCCTTATTATCATGTATGATTATTTTCCCTTTGCTTTACGTGGAATGTTAATGAATGAAATGAAAGTATTATGTAAGGTAAAGTGGAAGATAATGAAAAGATGAACATGATGAATGAATGCATGCATTAATGAACAATGGAAGGTAATGTAAGTCTTGCAAGCCTGGTTTGTCGGGACACGCTTCAATGTAGGGTGTTAGCCAATGGTGTGTGGCTTAGCTACCCAGAAGGATGCACATCGGGGTCTTTCTTTGTGATTAACTATTTGGATGGAACCATTGTTCTTACCTTCAATACTATGGCCAGGGTGTTGTGCACCATGATGGAAGGTCTATGATAGGCTTCGTCCGGTACCAGCTTTATGCATGACGGATGGGTATAGCACATGACAATGGTACATCTGAATTTTACCTTCGGTACTGAGGCCAAGATGCTGTGCACCATGATGGAAGGTCAACTATAGGCTTTGGCCTAGTACCAACTTTATGCATGACGGAAGGGTAAAGTTCATGGTTTTGACCGAAGAAAAGATGTAATGATGAATGAACGAATGAAAGTAATGAAAGTGAATGGTTATGATGAACGAATGAATGAACGAAAGTTAATGAACAAATGATGAAGATAATAATGATATTATCTATGTGTACGTATGATGTATGATCACATGTAAAAGTAAAGAATGGTTTTAATGAAAGCAAAGTATGTTTTATTATAAAAACTAGAACTCACTTAGCAACGCTAACTTTTATGTGTTTCCAGTTGGCAGGTGATATTGCTGAGGATGACACGGGACATCTACTCAGCTCTTTTGGATGGCATCCATTTTGATAATGCTTTTGCGATGTAATGCAACATGTATTTTGTAACTTGATAACGATGTATTGTTTTGCAAAAGCTTTTATAATGAATGAGATGTCTATTTTGATGATTCCGCTACGATGCTTTATGAAAGTTAAATGTAATTATATGTTTTATGAGCAATGATTGACCAGCTATGAGCGTCTTAGGAACGGGGCCTTACAAACTTGGTGCTGTGGTTTTTGCCTTAAAGATTTGAAGGCATTACCTTCATGGTACGCAATGTATAGTCTACACCAATCACAAAATCCTTCAACATGTTTTCAATCAAAAGGATCTCAACATGAGATAACATCGTTGGGTTGAGCTGATTAGTGATTATGACTGTGACATTTATTATCATCCTGGAAAGACGAATGTCATAGCTGATGCACTAAGTCGAAAGATTCATAACAAGATGGTCTCGTTTCAATAAATTCAGATCGACGACAATGGTTTGATACCTTAGGGGAATTTGATACTAAGATTTGTCTAGATATTAATGAGACTTAGGTGATGCTGCAAAATTTGAGTATTGAGAATGACATCGAGACTTGTATCTTGGAGGCTCAACAAGTGGTTCAAGAGGAAAGAAAAATGGTTGAAGAATTGGAGTACAATCTTCGAGCTCAACTAGAAACGAAACCTAATGGATTGTTGTACTTCTTGAATCGAATTTGGGTTCCAAATCATGATAATCTTCGTACCTTTATCATGAATGAAGCTTATCAAACCCATTACACTATTCATCTAGGTTCTGATAAGATGTATATGGATTTGCGTGGGCAATACTGGTGGCCTAAAATGAAGAAAGACATAGCAACTTACGTAGCTAAGTGTCTTGCGTGTATGAAGGTTAAAGCTGAACATCAACGTCCTAGTGGATTGCTTGAATAACCCGAGATTCCTATGTGGAAATGGGAACATATATCCATGGACTTCATAACCAAACTACCTCGCATCTCTTTTGGTCATGATAGCATATGGGTGATCGCTGACCGATTGACCAAGTAGGCATATTTCATACCCATACGTGACACTTACAAAACATAAAGGTTGGCTCGTATATACATTGATGAGATTATGAGTCGTCATGGCGTACCTTTGCCTATCATATCCGACCGAGAAGCTTGTTTCACTTTGCCTTTTTGGTCGTCTATGCAAGAACTCTTAGGTACTCAACTGGATCTAAGCACGGCTTACCATCCCCAAACGGACAGGCAAACTGAGAGAACCATCCAAACTCTAGAGGATTTGCTACGTATAATAATAGTTACCACTCGAGTATCAAGATGGCACCTTTTGAAGAACTTTATGGTCGTAAATGTCGTTCCTCGATCTGCCGGACTGATATTGGTGAAAGCTTCATCACTGGTCCTGAAGTCGACCGATAAAGTCTCCACGATTTGCAAAAACCTTGAAGTGGCTAGAAGTCGATAAAAGAGTTATGCCGATAAATGATGCAAGCCATTGGAATTCCAAGTTGGGGATATGGTTCTTCTTAAATTCTTACCATGGAAGGGAGTCGTTCGCTTTGGGAAGAAGGGTAAATTAGCTCCACGATTTGTAGGACCTTTCAAGATTCTAAAAAAGATTGGGAAAGTGGCTTATAAACTAGAACTACCTTTCTATCTTAGTGGGGTTTATCCTGTTTTCCATGTCTCGGATTTGAGGAAGTGTTTGGCTGACGAAAGACTGCATGTTCCGTTGGATGACATCCAGATCGATGAGTCATTACATTTTGTTGAGAAACCCATTGAAGTCATGGATTGTATCATGAAGAAGACTAGGACCACTACCACCACAATAGTCAAGATTCGTTGGGAGAATAAGAGTGGATCTGAGTTTATTTGGGAGCATGAGGAGCATATGAAGAAGAAATACCTGCATTTGTTCGTTTAGTTTCATTCTTAATTTCGGGACTAAATTTTTATAAGTTGGGGAGACTATAACCTTTCATGTTTTCGTTAATTAAAAATTAACTTTGTTATTTATGTCATTTATGAAACTTTGAGGGTTTGTTTATATTTGTTTCTTAGTTAATTTAAAAGTTAATAAATTGTTTTATTAAATAAATAATAATAATATAGTAATTGCCACTTTTTTATTATTATAAAATGTAACAGTAAGTTAAGATAATAAGAATAATAATAATAGCCAAAATAAAATAAAAACAAAAATAATAAAAAAAGTTACACAATTGATAAGTTATAAAAACATTTAAAAGTTAAAGTTTAATTAAGTTAAGGGGATATTTATGTAAATTTTGAAACTTTAAATAAAAGTTTTTATATAAAATAATAAATTTTGAAACTACAGGGACTAATAGTGTAATTTTCTTAAACCCAAACCCTTTTCCCCCCATTCCGCCGTTGACCACCTCCGGCCAAGCTCCGATGAGGCCCGAAACGGCATAAACCCTTCGAATTATGAACCAAACCGTTCCCATTCGACCCACGAACATGTTTCGAACTTAACACACTTTAATTGAGTTAACAACGGTTATGACACAAACAGTCCGAGTAACCGAAGCCTTTAATCATAGAACCGTTCAATCATTGAAACTCAATAATAATTAAATTAAATGAATCATAATCGAACTTTAAACTAATCCTAAGCTATTATCGAACTCAATTCCACCTGAAACACACGAAATCGTTTCATTCGATTCTTTCTTTATCACGAACCTGCAACCCAATCGAAATCCACCTTCCAAGCAACCCAAACTGAAATTGATAAAGAGCTTAGATTTGTGAACATACTCTAAAGCTTCACACGAAGTTAATTTGATTATCGTCATCATTTGAACATCAATCGAACACAACGTTGGTCTTGGCTTGTTCTTCATCTGTTTTGTTGATTTAAACTTCAATCCGATTAATTAAAACCACCTATCTGCTTGATTTTACATGGAGAACAAAAGTCTCATGATCACTAGAGTTAACAGTAATGCATTGGTGATCAATTTGTTGATTTCAAATTAGGATTCATAGTGATTTGGGGGTTTTCAACTGATTTGTGTTTATAAAAGATGGGAATGAGTTTCTGTCTGGCATAGACATCCTAACTTAATGGTTACCACTTCCATGTCATCCTTGAGGTCTCGGGTTCGAACCCGGGCACCCTCAAACTTTTTTTAAGGCCTTTCAGCCTTTAAATAAATTATGAAAATTTTCAATAATTATAAAAATTATTTTTATAAACTTTAAATATTTTTAAGGACACCAAATTGTTTTCTGTAAATTTTTAAATTTAAAATTTTCTTTTAATAAAACAATTTAACAAAGGTTATTCTTGAATTATTTCTTATAAAATGGATTTAAATAATAGTTTAAATCAAAAATTATTATTGGCTAATATGTTAACTATTTTTTAATTATATTTATTTCAAATAAATTTAAAAAATCTTATTTAAAGCTTATATGTACACTTTACAAATTATTATAAATGATTTAATTTCTTTTATCCATATTAAATTACCTAAATGGTATATTTCTTTTCATTGGATTAAAATATATTGATTTCATTAGCTAACGTTATTTATTTGTAAAAAGCCCAAAGTCCTATTGAAACACTAGTTCACGTTTAATCATTAATATTACCTTTAACTTAACCTTGAAGTATATACGTTAGGTATCTTATAAAAAGAATCGTTGGAGCACCATTTATTTCTTCTTATCATCTTATGTGAGTTTTCATGCCTCTCTTTTACTTTATTTCATACCTTTTTTGGGTGAAACATGTTAACATATAAATTTACACTTGTAAACGTCTTGATATTTGTAAATGCACATACAATTCACATTTACTTTTGTCATGGTTATTTGTAATATTATGAGACTTATATGATAGACATTATATATTAGCAATCATTAACTATTGCTAGCCTGGCCGCGTCATAGATCTATGATCCTAACAAGCCTATTTGATGCTAAAGCTCAGGTTATTGCCGACTCATGATGTCATTTGTTTGTTCATCATGGAAACCAAATGCACTTAGCTAATCGTTATAACTTGTAATTTTTATTCTTTGTCAAGGTTTGATTGTAGCTATATGTTATCTATAAACTTGCTTTATTCGTAACCATTAACATGATTGCTACTTGTAAACTTTATATATATATAATATATATATATTATATATATATATCTATATATATATATATATATATATATATATATATATTATATATATGTATATATATATATATATATATATATATATATATGTATATATATTATATATATATATATATATATATATCTATATATAGATATATATGTATATATACATATATATATATATAATATATATATGTATATATACATATATATGTATATATATACATATCTGTATATATATACATATATATGTATATATATACATATATATATATATATATATGTACATATATGTATATATATATATATATGGTGTGTGTGTGTGTGTGTATAGATATATTGTACATTTAACCTATGAAAACTCACTAACTTTCAAAGTTAACCTTTATTTTTAACATGTTTTAAAAAATACATAAGGTTGATGATTAACTTTTGAAGCATGCTTACACCTTGGACTTTGACCTAGGAAATAAATGACATGTTTTAAATTTTTGGAAGTTGGAACTTATGTGACTTTATTTTGTTGAGACTTTTGGTTGTAATGTTTATTTAAACTTATGGTTGATCATATTTACATTTAATGATAACGTTATGTGGTTGTGAACAATCTTAACTATCACATCTCAACAATTCTGCCGTTAAGGTTGAGGTGTGACATATATCATCCAATCTTCATGCGACCCTTAAATACATCATTTAAACTTCCCACACCTACAATTCAAAATATCAAAAAGTGATTACGCTCTGATAGAAAAATCACATTAAAAACATACATTTAAATACTTAAAACACATACAAAACATGAATACATCAAAAATGTGTTTATGAAATAATTGGTAAAATTCTTATTGGGGAAATATGGATTGTAACATTAGAGACGGTCTCAGAGAACTTGACCAAAAACAAACAATGTGTATCCAACAAACGCCATGTGTATATTCACGCAGTAAATTCTTGTCATAGAAGAGAAACTTCAAAGTCAACTCAACCCTAAGCAATAGATGGTAATCCGACTACAGATGGTATATCAGTGAACTTTCAAAATCAAATTACAACACAAGGAACATACAACACTGAACAATGAAATCACATACTAAATTGGCATAATAGGTAAACTGTAAGAAGTTTAGAAACCCATGGAGCTATGATTGCGCAACCGGGCATAATTTTCCCATATTAGTTAATTTTTATAAAAAAGTAAATTACACGGATGGACCTGAGGTTTACTCATATTTTCATTAGTTTTTTCTCTAACCACTCCCACAACTTCGATGGACAACTAGTTACTCCAACGAACATCAAAAAGTTCAACACATTCCTCTTTATTTTAATGTCTTGATTGCCAGAACAATGCTCCTGACCAACGGTCCAAAATCATCATCTTACCGACTCCAGCGACCGCCTCGCAAAAAGACTATGACAACTCAAATCAATTGTAGATCTTTCGTTTTACCCATCTTCAAGGCCATACGAAAACCATATTTTCAACCTGAATGTATTCAACGAGTAAAACTCATTTAACTTGTTTGAACGCAAATAGGGAAGGGAATCAGCGTCAACAAGCGGACTTGTTGATCCATCAATCCAACGTAAAGTTAGTTTGTGTTGCCAAGGCTAGAGATTCCCACAAGAAGACTTCTTTTGTTGATATTCTCCTTTAGAAGATTGGATTAGATTCTAGAAATCCCCCTATGTTCTAGGGTTGGAAAGCTCATTTGGTATTGAGGATAAGAAGAACATAACTGTTGATGACCATATATCTCGCCCTGGACTCTAAATCCTCAGCCCCGACCCTGATGCTGCAATGTGCAACTTTGCGTCATAACATGCGGCTTTGCGGCGCAACGTGCATGAGCATGTTACTTATTTACTAATGTTAAGCAAATAAAAATAAAATGTAAGTTTAATAAAAAGTTTCAATGATAAGAAAGTAAAAAAAAGTGAAAGAATACAAATAAATATTTGTAATATGATAATTACAAAAAAATTAAAAAAAAAATGAAAGAAAAAAAGCACATCTAAACACCATAACATAGTGTAACAAAACAAAGCTTAGCATGGTCTAGTATTACATAAGGTACATGATATGGGGTGACAACCAATCAACCATAACATGAGCTTTTTGATATGAAGTGACATAGCGTACATTGCGATGAATTATATAGTCTTACGTATTGTTGCGTAGTGTAGGGTCTCATAATGTGACATAACATCAACATGCATGTCCATTTACGTAATGTGATGACTGCAATATGATGTCACACCTTGTACCTGTATGTAACATAATGAAATGTGGTACAATTTGAAGCGATGAAAATGATGTGGTATAATACAATGTATGTTCATGTAATGTAACGTAATATGGTATAATGTAATGCCATAAAATATACGTTTATCCAATGTAATATAATATGATGTAATTTGATTTGGTGTAATATAATCTCACATAATACAATTTGCCTTTACTTTAAACAACACAAGGTAATGCAATGTAATTTGCCTTTACTCATGGGAAAGCTATTATTTCTCTTTATCTTATCACTTAATCTTTTCAATGCATGTTATGCAAAAGTTATTAGCAACTATGAAGATATTAACTGCATTACATATAAGTGCACAGTTCATATTAAAATTGACGTAAATAACCTTCGATTTCATTGCCATTCAAGAGATGACGATCTTGGGGATGTTACTCGGAATGCTGGAAAGGAATTTGACATAAGGTTTTGCTTAAACATTTTTGGACGATCACGCTTCACGTGTCAATTTTATTGGGAATCAAAGCAAAAGGAGTTTAATGTTTATGAAGATTCATTAAGTCATCTCTATTGTTTTCGTGGGTATATCAATCAAAAGTGTTTTTGGAGGGTAAAAAATGATGGATTTTATATTCCTGAAAAGTCTCGATCCCAACATGGTAATTGGGTCAAAATATATGATTGGGAATGAATTTTATTATGTTCACACCTAATAATATCTATATATTTTCATCTATTAAAAATTTTCAAAAGCAAATAAAGTTGAAGTAACAGCTATGGGGTGTGGGTGACGCCCCACCACAACATTGGCCAATGTGGTAGTGCACCAAGAGGTGAACGTCACGCCGAGGTCCCGTCACCCTTAAAAACCCAAAGATTTCGACCCCTCGGTTCTTCTCACCGTTGCAATCCTTTTTTATACTTTTTAATCACCTAACTAGTTAAGTAGCTTCATTATCATTACCACTAATCCTCTTGAGTGAAATTTACTACATAACAATGATGAATGCTCGAAATTCATTTTTTCAATTTTATAATTATATATATATATATATAATATATATATATATATATATATATATATATATATATATTTAATATGACATGATTTATGTTTTATTTTTTTATTACTATTAATCTTATATTTCATTTTTTTATATAAAATGGAAAAATTTTAAAATTACTACTTATATTTCAAAATTATGTGAAATGAAAAATGTCTTAGCGATAATTATGCACAATAATTAGGAGTTTATATTTATCATTTATTATTGGTTGGTATTGTAATTATAGTATGATTGTAATTCCTTATTTAGATAGGGTTTCTATTCGGTTTCTATTCCCTATATAAAGGGACATAAGTCTTTGTATTAGGCCATTCAGAAATTATCAATACCATGATTACTTTCATGGTATCAGAGCCTCGGTTCTGAGAAATCCTTTTCTGTCCCGATCCCTTCTCTTTTTTTTTTCTTTTCTGTTCTTTCGGCTGCAGCCCATACGACCGCCGCCATGACTAAACCCGATGATGGTGCCAGCAAAACAAACCCTACGACCGCCGCCATGACTAAACCCGATGATGGTGCCAGCAACGCTGACAAACCAGCCCCGACCTCCCTGCACCCGGCGTATTCTATCAGCAATATTCAGTCCAAGATAAGAACCCTTGATGGTACCAAAGTCACGTACTCTTCTTGGGTTAAACTTTTCAGATTTCATGCAATTGCATACAAAGTTCTTGATCATCTCGATGACACCCCACCACCGGATCCTGCTGCCCCGTCCTACGGGACTTGAAAGAGATTGACGCGTTGGTATCGCAATGAATTTACAGCACTTTATCGGACGAATTGGCGTCTAAATTCTGGACACTGACGCCACGGCCAGAGAGACATGGGTTCGCCTTCAGCAACACTTCCTCAGCAATAAACAAGCCAAGGCTGCTGCACTGGAAACTCGGTTGTTAATCTCACACTCGCCTCTTGCTCCTCTGTTGACGATTATTGTAAACAGTTACAGGAATTGGCAAACCAATTGGCCGATGTTGATCAACCAGTCTCCAAACAACGCCTAGTACTACAACTGGTTCGGGGTTTGTCGGCTGAGTTTGACACCACGGCCCAATTAATTCACGCTCAACAGGCGGACTGGAATACCGCCAAGACTATGCTGCAGGATGAAGTTATCCGCTTGGAGTCTCGAAAACAAACCTCTTCCTCTGTCCTCGTGGCCGGATCCAGCAAAACCACCACCAACCACCACCTCCGCCCAATCAAACCATTACTCCGCCCAACCAAACCATTACTCCGACCAACCTCCCTCATCCGGTTCACAATTGTATCGGGGCAGGGGACGCGGTCGCGGATACAATTCACGTGGCCGCAGCAGACGAGGACGTGGTTATGGTTCCCCGCCTTCCTACACACCATGGCCCTTCTCACCCCAACAATACCCACAATGGGCTTGGTGGTCTCCACCACCATGTCCCTATCCTACACAATCCAATTGGCGACCCAATTCCACTTCCTTACCCACGAACCAGCCCCAAAACCAAAATCCTGCAGCCCACTTTGCTGGTTACTCATTACAACAGGCGGTTACAGCCCCTCGGCCCCTGCTGCGCCTCCTGGATTTGATGCCCTCTGCCCGTCCGACTTGGGCAAAGCTTTCAGCGCTATGCAGATGCACTTTATGATCCCAATTTAATCATGGACACAGGCGCGCAGCAGCATGTCACCGAAAATAAAGGTATGGTTCCTAATTAAATTTATCTAATGCAAACACTAAATTAATGGTTGGCAATGGTCAATTTTTACCAATTGAGGGAACCGGTACCGGCTTCCTTCCCATTCACAACCGAACCTATATTTTACCCAATATCCTTTATAGCCCCCAAATCATAAAATCACTTATTTTGGTTCGCCGATTCACCGTGAAAACCTTGTTTCTATAGATTTGACCCTTTTGGTTTTTCTTTGAAGGACCTCAAAACGGGACGCCTGCTTTCACGCCACAATAGCACAGGCGATTTATATCCGGTTACTCCACCAGTTCTCCCGCCACAAGCTTGCTTCATTACCTCTACAGCCTTACCATGGCACGATCGTCTGGGCCACCCTGGCGGTCATGTCTTAGATATTCTTACTAGACATTTTGGTTTTTCATGTAATCACAATAAGAATTCTTTTTTTTTGTCATTCTTGTCATTTATCGAACAGTAAAAGATTGCCATTCTATGAATCTACTTCTTTTACATTTGCACCGTTTGATATTGTACACTATGATTTATGGACCTCACCAATACCTAGTAAAACCGGATAAATATTACATGGTCTTAATTGACAATTTTTCAAACTTTGTTTGGGTTTACCCACTAAAATACAAGTCTGAAACTTTTCCTACTTTTGCCAAATTTCACCGCCTTATTGCCACTCAATTTAACCGACACATCAAAACTTTCCAATGTGACCTTGGCGGGGAATTCGACAATAATGCCTTTAAACAATTTGCTCATCAACATGGTCTCTTGTTTCGTTTTGCTTGCCCACAAACCTCCTCCCAAAACGGCAGGGCTGAACGCATGATCCGTCGCCTCAATGACGTCATCCGTTCTTTACTTATTCACGCCCATCTACCACCAATGTTTTGGGTGGAAGCCCTCCATACCGCCGCCTACCTCCACAACATCTTACCCACCAAAAGACTCAACTTTTTCACACCCACCTTTGCCTTATACCTCCGCCACCCATCATACGACCACCTTCATGTTTTTGGGTGCGCATGTTACCCCAACACCTCTGCTACACAACCACATAAACTTCATGCGAGATCCATTCGATGTATCTTTCTCGGGTACCCTCCGGACTTCCGTGGGTATCGTTGCCTTGACCCAACAACCGGGAAAGTCCTTATTTCTCGCCATGTTACCTTTGATGAGCACACCTTTCCTTACTCCATCCCCACACCACCTTCTTCCTACACATTTCTTGATGACGCACCAATCGGCTTTACTTTTGGCCATCCCATTCCTACACCCCCCACCACCCAACCTATACCCACACAACCTCGCCTTTTCCCCTCTACTACACTCGCCGCTCTAAAACAAACCCACCACAGCCCGCTACTAACCCACCCAGCCCTCCAACCCACTCTGCAGCCCCGTCTCCAGCTGCTGCCACCCACCGAACTCCACTGTTGTCTCATTAGCAGTCCCTCAGCAGCCTCCCATTCCATCCAACACCCACCCCATGACCACCCGATCCAAAGCTCGTCATGCTCTCCACACTACCACTATCTCCCCGGTCCCCACATCCTACACTAAAGCCTTTGCCGACCCCAATTGGTTAACCGCCATGCACACCGAATTTAGTGCTTTGCAGGATAATGAGACTTGGGAACTTGTACCTCGACGGTTGACAAACCTGTCATACGCTGCATGTGGCTTTTTCGCCATAAATTCAAATCAGATGGTACATTAGAGAGATACAAGGCTCGACTTGTCGTAAATGGCAAATCACAGACCGTGGGCATTGATTGCGATGATACTTTTAGCCCGGTGGTTAAACCAGCTACCATTCGCACGGTTTTATCTATTGCGGTCTCACGCTCTTGGCTATCCATCAATTGGATGTCAAGAATGCCTTCCTGCATGGGCATTTAAATGAAACTGTTTTTATGCATCAACCAACAGGTTTTGTCGACAGGCGCTTTCCTAATCATGTTTGCAGGTTGAAGAAGTCTCTGTACAGCTTGAAACAAGCCCCTCGGGCGTGGTATACTCGGTTTGCCACATTTATTCTCTCTCGGGGTTTTCGTGGAAGTGTGTGATAATTCTTTGTTTATATACAAGCATGGCGAGCATACGGCTTATTTACTACTTTATGTGGACGATATCGTGCTAACTGCCTCCTCAGTCACTCTGTTGAACAACATTATCACTACTTTATCCAGAGAATTTGCGATGACAGATTTGGGCTCCCTACATCATTTTCTAGGTATCCGCGTGACTAGACAGGCGAATGGTTTATTCCTAAATCAGAGTCAATATGCAAAGGACATCATCCAGCGTGCGTCTATGACCACCTGCAAACCATGCACAACTCCAGTTGATTTATCGTCTAAGTTAAGTGCTACTGATGGTCCTTTATTTCATGACCCAACTTTATATCGCAGTCTGGCAGGAGCATTGCAATATCTCACTTTCACTCGTCCTGACATCTCTTATGCCGTTCAACAAGTGTGTTTATTTATGCACGAACCACATGAGCACACTTTGCTTTTTTAAAGCGCATCATTCGATATCTGCAGGGTACTCTTGATTATGGTATTCGTATCATCAAATCCAACTCGCATTCTCTAGTAGCCTATTCGGATGCTGATTGGGGTGGTTGTCCCGACACTCGTAGATCTACGAGCGGCTATTATGTTTTCCTAGGGGACAATTTGATTTCATGGTCATCGAAGCGTCAGCCTACTATTTCCCGCTCCAGTGCTGAAGCGGAATATCGCGGGGTTGCAAACGCAGTAGCTGAAGCTACATGGATTCGGAATTTGCTTTTGGAGCTACATCTTCCTCTTCGTCAGGCCTCGGTCGTATATTATGATAATGTTTCGGCGGTTTATTTATCTGATAATCCTGTTCAACATCAGCGAACGAAGCACATTGAGATCGATATTCACTTTGTTAGAGAAAAGGTTCGCGTGAGTGATATTCGCGTGCTTCATGTCCCTACTTCACTGCAGTATGCTGATATTTTCACAAAAGGTCTCCCGCGGCAGTTGTTTCAGTCTTTTCGTTCCAGCTTGAGCGTTTGTCCTACGCCCGCTCAAACTGCGGGGGAGTCTTAGCCGATAATTATGCACAATAATTAGGAGTTATATTTATCATTTATTATTGGTTGGTATTGTAATTATAGTATGATTGTAATTCCTTATTTAGATAGGGTTTCTATCTAAATAAGGAATTACAATCATACTATAATTACAATACCAACCAATATAAATGATAAATATAAACTCCTAATTATTGTGCATAATTATCGGCTAAGAAAATGGTCCATTTTCTAAATTTGACTTTTTAGTTTCTAGGAATAAGAATTTATGTATTTAGTTTAATGTTTGAGACAAACATAACACCTTTTGTTCTCGTGATAGATGTTTTTTTAAAAATTTTGTATACTATTATGCCCCTCATAAAAATTAAAATGAGAATTAAAATTTCATGGGCCCCACCCATTTTCTTTTTAAAAATAAAAAAAACATAATAAGTTATAAAACCTAATCTCCATTTTTCTCCGGCAACTCGGGCGAACAACTAGTTACTCTGATGAACATCAAAAAATTCAACAAGTTTCCTCTTTATGTTACTGTCTTGATTGCCACAACTATCCTCCCGACCAAAGGTCCAAAACCATCACCTTACCAACTCCGACAACCACCTCGTAAAAAATGATAAAAAAATCGATGGCAGTTCCTTCATTTTAACACTATACAAAAAACATATATTCAACCTGAATGTAATCGACGAGTAAAACTTATTTAAATTGTTTAATCGCTACTTGGGAACTGTGCGATCGTTGGAGATCTTTTGATAAGCAATAACATGCTTTTTAGATCAATTACAAGATCACTCTCTCACATGAAAATTCTTATAACATTAAATTTATCTAGAAATTTACTTACTAGTCTCAATCCTAATGTGTTTGGTGACTTGCTTAAGGTTCAAGGTTTGTATATGGAAAGCTTCAGCTTTTTGTATATGGAAAGCTTCAGCTTTTTGGCAACATCCTGAAAGGTTAGGGCATTTAAGCAGTTTGGTAAAGCTAAACTTTACTAGTAATAAGAGTTCTAGCGAGCTAAGTGGCGAGCTTCCTTCATCTCTTGCAAACATAATAAACGTCATTGGTCTTTGTGTTTAGCAGAATGGACAGGTTTATCAGTTTTTTTTTGAAATTCATAGCCTTATCTCACAAGTAAAAAATATGAGAAGGGAAAGAGCGTCAAAGAGGAGGCTCACTAAAGTTAATCGTGTTGCTAAGAGTAGAGATCCCATGAGTAGGCTTCTAATGTTAATATTCACCGTTAGAAGATTAGATTAAATTAAAAAAAAATATCTAGGTAAGGAATCTAAAACCTTCCTGGGAGCTTTACATAAAGAAAAGTACTATACATTTAAATAATCCAAAAGTGAATTGATCAATGTTACTCGTCCCCTATTGACAATGTTATTGTTTTCCATCATGATAAGGGAGACCGAATAACATCCATCATCATTCTCTAATTCTTAACAAGGTTTATATTTGTACCAACTTGCAAGCCAAGATATGGATCTTGCATTCGAGCATGGAGGCAATATTTTGTAAAGATAATGCATCGACACCAGCCCCAACAAGCTACTTTTTAATAAGCTGACTTTTAGCCCTGATACAGGATAAAACCCTAGGGATTTTGCAAAGATTTCTGATATTTGAAGAGTACCACTCGCAAGAAAGAGTATATCATCCATATATAACACAAGGCGACACTTTAGAAGGTAATATTATGATAGAATCCATGGAAACAAGCTAGTTTAATAGCGCATGACATAGCTTCAAGATAGTTTGATAGCGCATGACATGGCTCCATAGCAATGATATATAGGAAAAGGGATAAAATACCCGAAATCCGGTAACACTTTTTTCCAGGACAGTCCATTTGTTTCAAAACCGAGTCCATGAAACTCTAGTTTCGGGAGTCAACAACAATCTAGATGTCGATTTTGAAATGCATACATTTTGTTGTAAAGGATTTAAGCTAGGAAATTAATGTACCATCAATGATACTCCAACATGCAATGAAAGCTGATTGATCCTTGAAGATAAGTTCCCCAATCAATGATACTCCAACAACAATCTAGATGTCGATTTTGAAATGCATACATTTTCACTTCGCTTTGGATCGGTTTTGGTTTTTTCAGTTTTGTTTTTGAGCTTCAACTTTTTTTTATAATTGGTCCAAAGTAATTTAAGTTTACATTCATTTTGTTGATCTTTACACACAAACTCTATATTCTTATAAATGACTTAACATTAAATATAATTGCAACTAATAAAATACAATAACAGATTTTTCAATAAAACAAAAAGTCATTCTTGAAACTTAAATATCTATCTATTTTAGATAGCATATGTTAAATAAGTAATTTATAGGCTAGTCATGTTTATAAGTATATGAATACACTTCTAAATTTACAAGTTTAGTTTTATGGTTTCGGTTTGGTTTTTTCGGTTTCTGTTACAAGCAAAACTGAAACCAAACCAAAAAATCGGTTTTTAAAAAATAATCAAACCAAACCGTCGGTTTGTTATTAATTTCGGTTTTTCGGTTTGGTTGCGTCAGTTATTTCAGTTTAGTTGCGTCAGTTATTTAAGTTACGGTTCGGTTATTCGGTCTCTTGCACATCCCTACATTAAAGTCACTCTTGAGGGTGTGCAACGGATCAGTTTTTTATATGTACTAGAAGTCTAATGTAGGACTTAATTATGTAAACTTAGACAAGTCCTTATAGTAGGGAAATTTTCATGGTTAATGTAATTGGTTAATTAAAAAATGTATCTTTTGTGTTACGTTATTTATATTTTCAGATTTATGTCTATGTAGAGTGATTATATTTAAGGGTAACTTTATAAAATAATAATCAGTTTTTAAAAATGTTTAATTAAGCCATTTAACTTTTATGTTTTAATTAAATTATAAATTTTAATATTTTTTTAATATTTTTTTCTTTTTGTTTCAATTAGAAAAAAATATATACCTTTTTTATGCTAATGTGAAACGAAAAATGCCACATAATAAAAAGTCACACGATGTTGTGTCCCGAGGAGGATTGGGGAAACTCGGCCCAAATGGAAATACCACCCCAGACCTGGTGACACCAAAATTACCAAAACCCAATGAAAACCCAGCACCACTAAAACTTATTTTGTTGTGAGGGTTGCCAACCAGGGAAGTGAGGAAACCAAAAATTGCGACGACATATTGCAAAACGAGGAAAAAACATGGGAAACATAGAAAAAACAGGAAAAATAGGACTACTGCCACTGGCTTAATCCAAACAATATCATAATATGTTTGACATTGAATTGTAGTAGATATATATCACAAGAAAGATATTTGCAAATTTGTTGACTTCTATGTTTTTAATTTGAGCATGATAGTTGTAGCAACTGACATCTTTATTAGAATCGATCTCACATAAGCACAAGTCTCAACCATTCTTCATAAGTTAATTGTTATATTGTGTTACCACTTACATGAATATATATTACTAACTTTAGTAAACTCATATATTACACGGGTTAAATAAATAAAATATTAATATAATAAATTTATTAATTATAGAATGATATTTTAAGATATGATATAACTAAAATAATAAAACAATGATATCATATTTTTAAAATTTTGTTTTTAATTATTTTTAAAAAACAAACAATTTTGTTCTAAAAGAAAGCGTATAAAAATGTCATTTTTAAAAATTTTCTTATTACAACTCCCAATTTTGATTATTTTTATTTTTAAAAAATTGACGTTTTAAAAATATCAATATTTAGAAATAAACATAATAAATAGATTTCTTTCTTATTTTATTATATATTAAGTAAATAAATAATATTATTAGTAATTCTTTAATAGGAGAAAAAGACGGAAAAATTTTGGAAAGAATAATTGTAATGATGACACTTGAAACTCTTATTTATCTTTTTATTAGAATAAAAAGATTAAAACATATAAATAGCAAAATGAATTTATGTAGATTGAATTTCAAGTTTCACATATATGAACTTACTACCACTCTTATATAAATCAAACGATACTGAGTTATTCAGATATGGTTGTTTGATATGCAAATAGAACATATTTGCAAAGCTTGTAATGTTTGACCAAACTGATTGGTCCGTTTTGACTAACCACTTTGACCCATTTACTATATCCATCACCAAGCAGGTGGAATTATACCGATTTTGCTTCAATTCAGACACCAAGTTTGGCAATACTCCTGAATTTTAAAGAGAGTAACCTCCAACACTACTACAAAAAACCAACCAAAATTTACGATCGTAAATAATAGTCCCAAAATTAGCGACGATATAACGACCGATACCATATAGTCGCAAAATTAGCGACCGAAACAAAACCAGTCGGCAGTCACATAAATAGCAACCATAACAAAATTGGTAGCAAAATTTTCTGTTTGTCACAAAATGTTGGCATATGTAGCGACCGAAATTGCTTAGGTCGAACACGGTTCCTATTTTTATATTATATTACTAAAAATAAAATAGAAACCAATGTTATCGAAAAATCGAGCGTAAATATAGCGACAAAAACTATTTTGGTCGCAAATACAATTTCGGGCGCGCGCGGACGGGCGGACGGGCGGACGGCTGCACGCACGCACGCACACACATAAAAGTCAGCGTTGCTGAGTGAGTTCTAGTTTTATAAAATGAGGTACTTTTACTTTCGATTCAAAACTTTCTTTACATTCTTACGCGATCAAGCATCATACGCACACATAGGTAATAACATGATTATCTTGGATCATCGTTCGTTATATTCCTTACCGTTCATTACGCATGTTCATCGTTACTTCTTTACATTCCATACCAAAACCATGAACTTTAACCCACCGTCATGCATAAAGCGGGTACTGGGCCAACGTCTATCGTAGACCCCCATACATTGCGCCCGGTGGCCTGACCACAATACTAGGGTATATCCAGGTGTACCTTTGTCTTGTGTTGTACCTCACCATCATGCATAAAGCGGTACTGGGCCGAGGTCTATCATAGACCCCCACACATTGCGCCCGGTGGCCTGACCACAGTACTAGGGTAAGGGACAAAGATTCTATACAGATGGTCGGTCATAAAGACAGACCTCGGTGTGCATCCTTCTGAGGTAGCTAGCCCACACACCGCTGAACTAATACCCTTCATTGGGCGTGAATCAACATACAAGGCTTGCAAGACTTTCTTTACGCTCTCTCTTATTAATGCATGCATTCTATCATTATGTTCCTCTTTTCTTTATCTTCCACTTTACGTTACATAATACTTTCAATTCATTCATTCATTAACATACAAAGTAAGCCACGAGAAAATAAACATACAATGTAAGGAACATCAACATGAACATACAACATCACCATACAACGCATCATCATACATACATAACATACATCAAACATACCATCATGCATAAACATCAAACATACATCATCATCATGCCTATCACATCATCTATGACCTCAAAAATCAACTTACATAGACCCCCGGGAACCTCCCAAGTCAAAGCCTACATCTACACATTCCCCCGAAAATCAAAAAGTAAACCAAGTTCTTTCGGGCGCATGAGCCCAATTTGGGCGTATGAGCACTATTAGTCGCATGGCCTTCCAGGTGCATGAGAACACTTAGGCGTATGAACACTATGGGGCGAATGGACACTTATGGTATGGACTCTCAGTCGCATAGCCTTCAGTCGCATGACTCCCATGCGTATGACCCTCAGTCGCATAGCATTCTAGCGTATGGGCTTCAGTCACATGACCTTCAGCCGCATTTCCCCTTGCTCATCCGCATTTCCTCAGCCGCATTTCCCCTTGCTCATCCGCATTTCCTCTTGCTCATCCACAGTTCCTTTTGCTTATCCGCATTTCCTCTTTCTCATCCGCATTTCCTTTTGCTCATCCGCATTTCCTCTTTCTCATCCGCATTTCCTTTTGCTCATCCGCATTTCCTCTTGCTCATCCGCATTTCCTCTACTCTTCGGCATTTCCTCTACTCTTCCGCATTTCCTCTTACTCATCCGCATTTCCTCTTACTCATCCGCATTTCCTCTTACTCATCCGCATTTCCTCTTCCTCATCCGCATTTCCTCTTACTCATTCGCATTTTCTCTTAGTCATCCGCATTTCCTCTTACTCATCCCCATTTCCTCTACTCATCCGCATTTCCTGTACTCATCTGCATTTTTCAATGTGCAAGAGCAAAACTTGTCCGCATCATTTCTAGTCTTCCGCATTTGTCAATGCGGAAGAACAATCAACTCTCCAATCATTCTCAAACTTATTCTAAGATTAAATCATGCATTCTAAGTCGTAGAAACACAACCATAACATCATAAAACCCAACATAGCCCAAAATCAAACCCCACTTGCATCATACACACAAATATACACACGGGTGTAAAACCCATTTTAATAAAAACGTTCATACATGTATTTCCAGCCCAAAAATCAGTTAAAATATGTAAAAGAGGGGTTCTAGAACTCACCTTTGCAGCTCTTTGTGTAAGACTTCTTCAAACCCGTTTGCAAATCGAGTTCAAACACCTAAAACCCACCAAACACACACCCAAACAACATATAACACGTATAAGCAAATACCCGAGGCCTAAACCGGTTAAGAACACCATAAACACACGAATTCTTACATTGAATTCGCACTTCCAGCTCTTTTTCTTCTTCAACCAAGAGTTTTCAGCTCTCCTTTCTCTCTCTAAAGAAAAATCCAAATGTTGAGTGTGAAGAGAGAGTAATGGGCGGCCATGCCACCTTTATCACCAACTTTTAAACCTTTTTGTACTTTTGACACTTTTTACCCCTTAACTTGGGTAATATGTCTTTTCTTTCTTTTTCTTCACTTTATTCTTTTGTTTAAGCCTAAAAAAATAATTAGGTGTTACATCCATGTTCTCAATTTCAAGTAATGTATCTTCAATTATAATTCTACTATTGGAAGCACGTAGCCAATCCTGTGCACACACCAACGCTTCCACCATCTTTGGGGTTAAGGATGTCCGGAAACAATCAAGCACTCACCGGTGCTAAAAGTCGACTCAGAGGCAACCATAGAAACTGGAATGGAAAGAATATCTCAGGCCAACTTAGCAAGAATGGTATATCGACATTGATTAAGCTTCCATCATTGTAGAATTTTAAATTGCGGGTCCTTAGGTTCCCGCTCTTCCCCAAGATACTTGTCTAGCTATGTTTTACTTGAAGATAATTCTAAACTTCCCGTGGCCATTTCAAATCTCTTCGCCATGATTTCTTCAATTTCCATTGCTTGATCACCACATACCTCACTAGCATATGCAGATGATGATGCCTCAAAAACCTTCTCTTTTTAAGGCATAGATTTTTTTATAAAGCTCGAACAAAGTGCATAGGTTTAAGTCTAGACTTAACTTGATACTCTCATCTACAAATTTTTCTTGAACAATAAGATCTATATATTGCCATTTCCAATGTGGGTCAAGAACCTTAGCAATGAACAAAAAATGATTCAACTTATTAACATCCCCCCAATACTTCTGGTAATTGTTTCTCATCTCAAGTGTCATTGATTTGATTGAATTGTCATTATTTCTTGTGAAGCTATCAATCATGGTGCCAATCCCAAATATCTCATTCACATACATGTTGGAAGACACATTACGGGTACCTAAAAATCTTAAGGTAGCATCATAAAGGATTTTCAGAAAAGGCAACAAGCTATGAATATCATTCCAGTCATCCTTATGAATCAAACCTCCATCACATTTTTTTATCTCTTTCTCAAATTGATAATCTTTTAAAAATAAGTTAGAAAAAGCTTTCTTAAATTTAACTACAGATTCTAGTATTAAATAGGTGGAATTCCATCGAGTTTCAACATCAAGGCACACTAAACTCTTACTTTCTATCTTTACTTCTTCCACACAAGCTTTGAACTTTAAAAGTCGAGCGGGAGAAGATCTCACATATTTCATAAGTGCACAGATTTTCTTGATTTATAAACTCAAATTACTAAGCCCATCTTTAACAACCAAATTCAAAATATGAGTTGCATACCTCATACATAAAAACTCTCCCTTCATAACACCACATTCCCAATGATTAAAAACTTTTTTCAAATATTGAATAGCTATATCGTTTGAGCTAGCATTGTCCACCGTCACAGTCAAAAAAAATTTTAAACCCCATTCAACTAAACACTTTTTGACCGCTCTCCCAATTAGTACACCCGAATGACCTGTGATGGGACATAAATTAATAATTCTCTTCTGCAAACACCACTCATCATCTATAAAATGTGCATTCATACATATATAAGATAAGTTTTGACCTGAAGTCCAAGTGTTTGTGGTCAAACATACTCTTAAGGATATATTTTTTAAGGATATCCAATACTTTTCTTCTTTCCTCAATGAAATAACTATAACAATCTCTTGTTGCAGTTGAACGTGAAGGTACAACAAAATGTGGATTAATAACCTTACAAAATTCACGAAAACCTTCCCGCTCAACAAAAGAAAAAGGTAATTCATCTACAATCAACATTTTTGGTAAAACTTTCCTAATTAGTTCTTGATTGAACTCCCATAACTTAGGAAATGTCATCCTTTCAATGGAACCATCATCACTAACATGTGTTTTCGACTCAAGATCAATTAGGTTTTGCTTTTTATTAATATTTTCTCGATACATTTTGCATGTGCTAATGTGATTTCTCATAGGGGTAGTCCCATTTTTTGTAGCACAACCAAATTTTTTATGATAGTATATACATTCAGCCATGTTAGCGACATCACATTTGATAAAATGATTCCACCATGTAGATCTTTTTTATTTGCTCATGTTGGAAGAGATTCACTTACAGTAAGGGGTTTCCCATCATATTTTTGTTTCTGATTCTTTTGTTTGGCCTTTGACACGACCTAATATTCAGACACTAGTTCACACTCAAAGTTGCTATCATTGTATCATGATCCATTGAAAACCTGAAATTAACAACCTGAATGAACAAGAACACATAATAACTTTCAATCTAAACTAAATAAAAACAAATTGGCAAAATAAATAATGCATATAATTAAATAACAACAATTACCAACAGAATGTCATCAATATTACAAAGCTTCTAACAAAATTAAATAACATATTGGCTTACTAAAACAAACATCTAACAAAATCAAACAGCAAGATGTCAACATAGAAGGCTCACTACAACCGGAACTAACACATATAATCAAATCTAGGGTTCGCGGCTTTGTGCCGACCGGGTTACCTGAGGACTGGAGTCGAGGCTGCCAAAAAGTCATGATTTTGCCTCTAGTAGGGTGGTCGTCAGTGGGGGGTGGCCGATGGCTTGATTTTGCCATTGGTAGGGTGGTCGTCGTTGTCTCGTCAGTAGGTTTTTGGAGAATAAAGAAAACCTTGGGAACTAGGATTGATGAAATTTGGAAACGTGGAACCAGATATAGATTTAGAACAAGGAATCAAGGATATTAAATAAAATAATTTAAAATATATATTTTTAAGTTTTGGATAATCGGATATCTGAATATCCGAAATTTGTAAAATCGGTATCCGAAGAATTTTCGGATATCCGAAAATTTAGATATTTCGGATTCGGATTTTCGGGTTTGCGGATTGGATTTTCGGATATGGATATTTTTGAACACCCCTATATGTAAGTAGCTTATATGTTACATATACGTAAGTTGATGGAACTCTGATGAGTTACAAACATGTAACCCATAATATTATATATATTTATAACTCTTACTTACATATACGTAACCAAACATTAGTCTGAAGTCATATTCTGTCATAATCATCTATATGTTTAGAAGACAACTCCTGCTTTAATTATGTAGTTACGTATACGTAACCATATACGTAAATCATCATTATCTTAATTTCTTATACTAAAATCAACACCTTTTCAATAATATCAAACAATAGATTATATCGTACACCACTTGATTCTACCTTTTTGTAACGATTGAATGAGATACGTTTACACACTCTTGCAATGAGCCATGATTGTTTCCATCCTCTAATGATCTAGGGGTGGTTGCAAGTGAGGGTTCTATCAAACCTAACACCCTAACCGATTATCACCTCTTTAATCAAATGAATATATGAATGATGGAATTGATTAAAGTTTCTCTAAAATTGCTTTTGTAGAAACAAATAAAGAAATGATATATGAAGAATCGAATGGTCAAATATGTACAAGTTATTCATACAAGTTAAGAATGTATATGGTTACGTATATCTAACCTATCATTTTACATATTCTTATTTGTTGTCATTGTTGTTCTTCCCTGTTGTAATACCTGAGATCCACTTTTTAGTTTCCTTATTCCCAAGCTACGTATATGTAACCCTAGTTACATAACAAGTCTTCATCTTCTTTCTTTCATCACCATCCATTGTGAAATTGAATGAGTGTACTCGTGAACCTATCTATCGATTGAGTTTATGAAGAACCAATTCAAAATTCGCTAACCTTGAACTTGATTTCATCTTCATCGACTCCCTACTCTTTGATTTGTTAACAAGCCATGCAACCTCCTATTGACTTAATTTCATCATTATCACTAACATCCGACTTTAATTTCTTGACATACCATTCCATGGTCGATGAATGGTCAAGATATGATTCAATGAAATAGGTTTTTAAAATACTTTGTAAATTGGTTTGTTCAATCATGGAGAAAAAAATGGAATTTAGTCAACAATAAGTATTTACTACAAATAAATTACATATAAAATTACTAAAATACCCTTTGAATATAATAAATATAAATATATAATGAAAAATTATGATTGGTTAGGATTGGTTTTCTTGATTTTTATAAAACTAATTGGTTTTCTTAGGATCCCTCTCCTCTCTCTCTTTATATATATATATATATATATATATATATATATATATAATTTTGTCTAATATCCCCCTAAAAGCGAATGAATGGTGGACTGAGGTCAAGTTTGTGACAAAAGAACTCAAACTGATGTCTAGGTAGACTATGTGAAGATATACGCCACTGTTAGCTTGGTAGAAATAAATCTGGTATGAAGCTTGTCAGACAACACTGGTTACCACGTGTAAGCTACATGCCACGTGATAACTTCCAACCAATATGTCAACCACACCATCAGATATGTGTCACATTTGCATGTTTCCGCACTAGACGGATGTGTTGGGAATTCATCACGGATCGCAAAACTGTGGATAACCAAAGTATCTACTATTAGTGGATATTATTTGTTGTATATTTGTATTGGGTTTATCCCATGATTTTAGGAGGGTTGTTAGGCTATGCATATGTATATGGGTTATATATATGTATGTATATATATATGTATATATATATATATATATATGTATATATATGTATATATATGTATATATATGTATATATATGTATATATATATATATATATATATATATTATATATATATATAAGATATGAACCATGTGAAAACCCTTAAAAATTGTAAAAACTCTTTAACCTCATCATAACCATTCATTTAATATTAAAAATTCTAGATCATCATCAATGGCTTAGATGTCTCTAAGGGTAAATGGGTAATTTTGACTATGTACTTTTTCTTTGAAATGTTAGATTCTTAGATTATATTTTTGACCAAATCTATTGTCACTCTCTATTAATCAAGAACACATACCCATTTCATGTTTATCTAAGAAATCTCATCTTTTTTTCAAATCTCATCAATATCCCTGTCAAGAACACAAACAATCAATTCATCACACCCTCCCTAACATGCCGACAATATCACTACCGACTCACCACGTTAGCAATCCCACCACTCGCCTCACCACGGGTTCACATTTTCACAAAGAATCTTGGCTATAAAAGTTGAGGTCGAGTCCTGAAGTGATACTAGCGTTTTTCACCGAAAAGACTTTCGTAATTTGCTCTCTCACACTTAAAAATAGTGATTTTTCATCGAGATCTATAAAACTCCAGCGAACCTTTGCTTTTCCAGTGAGTGTAATGGTGAAGAAGAAGTGACAGATGTCACACCCCCGCTAAGAGCGGAAACACGGGGTTGCGACGAGACGGGAATCGTCATAACACATGGTAAGCGATAGAGATGCAATAATAAAAATGATGACAAGCGTGTCATGACGACACCCGACAACAAGGGGACTTGTGTCGTGTATAGTCAATGTCCACGACAACATAGCCATAAGCATAACAAGATGAACGATTCACATAATCACATAAAGATGAAATTGTAATGTAACTTCCCACAACCCGGGAACAAGTTTCAAAAGATTGTAATTGTTTACATAGTTCCACATTGTTCAAAATATCTGTTTGTCAAACATGTTTAGTCCAAAATTGCATCCTAGGGTCTCCACTAAGGCAGCACACCTAGAACCTCAGCTAGCATGATCACCTGAAAAGATATGCTCAAAATGGTCAACAAATTGTTGGTGAGCTCGCAGGTTTAAGAAATAAAAATGTAAGTGATGCTGTATAAAGTAAATGATATGGAATACCATGGATACAGTTATATACACAAGTAAAATCACATGACATGAGCTTTGCAACCAAACCTAGCGACGTACACAAAGAAATTGTCGGCGTATATTCACCCAAGACCCGTACCTGGCTATTGTTGGTACTAACTAGTATACCAACCGAGGGTGGGGGTGTCAACCCAGTAGTACTACCAATACCTAACCGTCGGTTCCCACACTGGAATTAAATAGTTGCAAAGATAGAACCACACAGCAGACCCAAGCATGTATCAGATAAGTACGTGCAACACAGTATCACGTTGATTCCTTGTATGAAAATTGTATGTATGTTGTACAGCATAGAAAACGGGTGAGCATACTTTTCCCCCATGTTTGTAAATGTTTGTAAAATAGTATAAGCATAAAAAGGGGCCACGAAACTCACTTGTTAAGTGGTAAGTGTGAAAGGTCGAGATTTCCAACAGTTGAATGCAATGATCAGTCAAACACCTATTGACAGTTATGGTCAAGCATTAATGACATGTATAAAGCGTAGTAATGTTTGGTCGTTCGGGTTGTATCGGTTCGATCGTGGGTAGCACACACACAAGCGGACACACACATCATCAGACACACGACGGGACCAGACGCTCGACCCACGTTCCATTCGTACGAATCAACCTTCAATCGTGCGAATTAGCTACTTTCGTGCGATTGAACCTTCATTCGTGCGATTGGACTCAGTCGCACCACACAACACACACATTCGCACGACCCAACCTCCATGCGTACGAATCAACCCTCAGTCGTACGAATTAGCTACTTTCGTGCGATTGAACCTTCATTCGTGCGATTGGACTCCAGTCGTGCGAAACACGCACAATCGCATACACTCAGTCGGTCACCTGACTCATTCGCACACAATCATTCACACGCATGACTCAATCGCATACATACACCCTGTCGCACTACTCAGTCGCACGACCTGCCTAGTCGCACAACTCAGTCGCACGATTGACTTAGACGCATGATTCAGTCGCACGACTTACTCAGTCGCACGGCTCAATCGCATGACAGACCCAGTCGCCCGAACTGCAGAATCGCGACTGCGGTCGGGCTGAGCAGCCCCCGAGCTGCTCTAACGCGGGTTTTATACCACGAGGACTTCCAGAAACACTCCACCAACATACACAAACATGAAACACAAGCGGAAAGACCTCACACGCACCCACTCGACCTCATGTGCTCGGATGAAGCCGAGCACCCGAAACCCTAGAAATCGCAGCAGTAAAACCGAACCAAAATGGGTTGAACAAGGTTGTCTACCTGCTAGGAACGCGTACACACGATGATACCCAAGATTTGGTAGTGAAAACGCGACAAACGTGACGATTTTTGGTGCTAAATCGAGAGAAAAGATGAAGAAAAAGGTTGAAGGTGAAGAAGATGAAGATGGGGATAAATGGCTGGAAATGGGGCTTATATACCCAGCCAAGTTTGCAAAGTTACAAGTTTAGTCCCTGCACTTAACCCTCGAGTTTCCCAAAATTTGTTTCGGTTGATTACGATCTTAAAATGTTCGTTATATTACGGTTAAAAGCGTATTTATTGGCATTTGATAGCCTAAAATGGTTTTATTAGTGACAATGGTCGAAATTAAAAATGATATATTTGGTGGTAATGGTGATGAAATTTATAAAAGTTTTATGCTTAACACACGTTCTCGAAGGAAGTACAGGCACAAGGGAAAAATAAGCAGACATGATTCCGTAAAGCAGGAGTTCATGAAGAAAAGGAAGATTAATTAGAATATTTTCATGTTATTTATGTCGTTCGACGGACCTTGAGGTGACGGATGTCACAGTATCCCCCAGTTGAGAGAGTTTCGTCCCGAAATTCAGCTGGAGTTAGGTCCAAGAGTGTCATCCACGAATAAGTGTGGGTATTTGAGTTTCATTTGATCTTCCCGTTCCCATGTAAACTCTGGCCCTCGTTTCGAATTCCACCTTACGCGAACAATTGGTATTCTACTGCGCTTCAACTGTTGACTTTATGATCCATGACCTCAATGGGTTCCTCAATAAAATGAAGCTTTTCGTCGATTTTGATATCCTCAATGGGTATGTGAAGTGATTCGTCAGCCAAACACTTCTTGAGGTTCAACACATGGAAAGTATCATGCACACCATTGAGTTCTTGTGGTAACCTTAATCGGTAAGCCACTGGACCAATTCTTTCTGTAATCTCGAATGGTCCAACGTATCTTGGGGCTAACTTCCCTTTCTTTCAAACCGAACAACTCCTTTCCAAGGAGAGACCTTGAGTAATACTCGATCCCCAACGTTGAATTCTAGAGGCTTTCGACGATTGTCGGCGTAGCTCTTTTGGCGATCTCTAGCGGCTTTCAGTCTATCTTTGATTTGGAAGATCTTGTCGGTCGTTTCCTGGATGATCTCTGGGCCTGTTAGCTGACTTTCACCAATCTCGGCCCAACAAACGGGTGATCTACACTTCCTTCCGTACAACGCTTCGAACGGAGCACACCCAATGCTGGTGTGGTAGCTATTATTGTATGAGAATTCAATCCATGGTAAATGAGTATCCCAACTACCACCAAAATCGATTACACACGCTCTCAGCATGTCCTCTAGCGTTTGTATGGTTCGTTCACTTTGGCCATCTGTTTGAGGGTGATAGGCGGTACTCATGTCTAATCGAGTGCCCATTGCTTTCTGGAGTGTTTGCCAAAATCGTGAAGTGAATCGGCCGTCACGGTCGGAGATGATTGACACCGGCACTCCGTGTCTTGTCACGACCTCTTTAATGTACAATCTCGCCAACTTGTCCATTTTGTCTTTCTCGGATTGGCAAGAAGTGTGCTGATTTCGTCATTCGATCCACTACGACCCATATCGAGTCATGCCCGTTGCTCGTTTTAGGGAGTTTGGTAATGAAATCCATGGCTATATTCTCCATTTCCACTCGGGAATTTCAGGTTGCTGTAATAATCCCGATGGTTTCTGATGTTCCGCTTTAACTTTCGAGCATGTCAAGCATCTGCTGACGTACGTGGCAATGTCTTTCTTCAGGCCTGGCCACCAGTACAGATCTTTGAGATCATGGTACATCTTGTCTGCGCCAGGATGAATAGAATATCGTGTCTTATGTGCTTCATCCATGACCAAGGTACGTACACCTCCCCACTTGGGTACCCATATACGGTCCACGAAGTACTGTACGCCATCGTCCTTGCACATTAGTTGTTTATCCAACCCTCGGAATTCTTCTCCCGCAAGGTTTTCTTCTTTCAACGCTTCACTTTGTGCAATTTGGATCTGGGCTTTCAAATTTGTTGAATGGTCAATCCCAAAGCTCGAGCACGTAGGTTTCACGCGTTCTTTGCGGCTTAGAGCATCAGCCACCACGTTAGCTTTCCCGGATGATACCGAATTTCACAATCGTAGTCACTAAGTAGCTCTACCCAACGTCGCTGTCGCATATTGAGTCCTTCTGATCCAGAATATGTTGAAGGCTTTTATGATCTGTGTATACGATGCATTTGGTTCCATACAGGTAATGCCTCCATATCTTAAGTGCGAATACTACAGCACCAACTCAAGATCATGAGTCGTGTAGTTCTTCTCGTGCACCTTAAGTTGTCGCGAAGCGTAGGCGATCACCTTATCTTTCTGCATTAGTACACATCCCAACCCTTGATGCGAAGCATCACAGTACACCACAAAATCATCAGTTCCGTCCGGGAGGGACAATATCGGTGCATTGCACAACTTATCTTTCAGCGTTTGGAACGCCCGTTCTTGCGCATCACCCCAATCAAACTTCTTGTCTTTCTGAGTCAGCAATGTCAACGGTTGAGCGATCTTTGAAAAGTTCGCAATGAAACGACGATAGTATCCGACCAATCCTAAGAACTGCCGTGTCTCTGAAGGTGTCTGGGGTGTATCCCATTTCTTTACCGCTTCGATCTTGCCGGATCTACATGAATCCCGTCTCTGTTAACCATATGACCCAAAAACTTCACCTCTCGCGCAGCCAGAACTCACACTTCGAGAACTTGGCGAAAAGTTTCTCCTCTCTTAACAGTTCCAGTATTGCCCGAAGGTGTTCTTCATGGTCCTCCTTCGATCGAGAGTAGATAAGTATGTCGTCGATGAATACGATCACAAACTTATCCAAGTAAGGTTTGCACACTCGATTCATCAAGTCCATGAACACAGCTGGTGCGTTAGTCAATCCAAACGGCATGACCGAGAACTCATAGTGCCCATAACGAGTTCTAAATGCTGTCTTCGGTATGTCCTCCTCGAAAACTCTTAGTTGGTGATATCCAGACCGAAGGTCGATCTTGGAAAAATACGAAGCTCCTTGTAACTGATCAAACAGGTCGTCATCCTGGGGAGAGGATACCGATTCTTCACAGTTAATTTGTTCAACTCACGGTAATCGATGCACATACGAACGACCCATCCTTCTTCTTGACAAATAACACTGGTGCTCCCCAAGGCGAGTGACTCGGCCGAATAAAACCCTTCTTCAGTAGTTCCTGTACTGGCTAGATAACTCTTGCATTTCAGACGGTGTCAACCGATACGGTGTCTTTGCTACCGGTGTAGCTCCAGGAACCAAATCAATACGGAATTCCACCTGTCGTGGAGGAGGCAAACCAGACAAGTCATCTGGGAATACATCCGGGTAATCCCGCGCTATGGATATTTGTCAATTCCTGTTCCTCCTCTTTCTTTTCCACCACATGAGCCAGAAAAGAGTAGCATTGTTTTCGTAAACTCCGACGTGCTTTCATGCAGGAAATAAGCTTTAAGTTTCTCCCCGTCTTTCTCCTTGAATTCTGAGTACTCCCCCGTCTGACATAGGGATTCGCACTACCTTGTCTCGACAAACAATCTCGGCCCCGTGTTTCGACAACCAATCCATTCCCACAATCACATCGAAACTTCCTAGCTCAAAGGGTATCAAGTCTATATATCGAAGGTGTGGTCCTCTAATATTATTGAGCACTTTCTAATAATTTCATCGGCCTGAACAATCCTACCGTTGGCCATTTCTACAGAGTAGCTAGTTTCTAGCCTACTAGGGCTCAATTCAAGAAATTGCACAAACTCAGAAGATATAAAGCTATTGTCTGCTCTAGTATCAAACAGTATAGATGCAAAGTGATTATTGAGTAAGTGCGTACCCGTGACAACATTCGGGTCCTGGCGAGCATCGTTGGCTCCAATGACGAATGCACGTCCCCGAGCTGTATTCCCCTGATTGGTCGGGCCTTGATTTCCAGCTATGGCCATCACTTGCTGCTGGTTGTTTCCTTGTTGACCCGGTGCCTGATTCAGCCTGGGGCACATATTTCGGTAGTGATCTAGGCTCCCACACTCATAACAAGCCCTTGCATTCCCGGCGGGGTTAACCGCGTTGACCGGTGCAACCATATTCGGCGTTGTTCTGCAGTCTCTTGCAAGATGCCCCGGGCGTCTACAATTCGCGCACACCCGGCACTGCGTTGCTGGGGGATGATGATAATTGCACTTGTCACATTTGGGGTGCGGACCCACATACTCTCGCCTGCCCTGCGTCACTGCCACAAAGTTTCTGGTTGTCTTGGCTCTTTTGTCAAACTTCCCGGCACTCGACCGGCTCGTTTCCCCAAAATCCTTCCTCTTTTCTGCTCCTCTACCCAAAACCCCCGTTCTCACCATTTCATCAGTCAAAGCGCCAGCCTTTAGAATCGCGCTCTGATTGTAGGAGAGCGGTAGCGGTTACCATTGCCCGGATTTGAGGCGCAAGTCCCCAAATGTATCTCTCGATTCTCTTGTTTCCGGCGTGACCAGATGCGGAACCAACCTCGCTAACTCATGAAAACGGTCGGTGTAAGCGCGTGCCCAGCCCCCACCATGGCATGATTCCAGAACTCATGCTCAAGTTTTTGCATCTCATTGAGAGGACAGTACTCCTCGGTGATTAGGGCCTTGAACTCATCCCACGACATTTGCATCACGGATTCTCTTCCCCTAGCCTGAATCTGAGTGTTCCACCACGTCAGTGCCTTGCCCTGTAGTGAGCAAGTGGCGTACTTAATCCTTTGGCTGTCGAGGCATTCGCTGATATCGATCACGGCCTCCATCTTTTCAAGCCATCTGGTCAGAGCTATGGCTCCACCTTTGCCATCAAACTCTCGTGGTTTACAAGCCACAATTCCTTGTACGAACATCCCCGTCTAGTATTCACAACCCCGGTCTCGTTAACAATTACAGTTTCATTACCGGCTGTACCACCATTTCCGGTCTCCTGATTGCTTTCGTTCCCAGTCGGGTTACCGTTATCCTCATTTTCATTGCCACCGTCCCCGTGGGGGTGAGAATTCTAGAGAGCATCGCTCACTTGGGCCACGATTAGGAATCAGTGCGCCAACTGCTGAGTGATCAGGGCTGCCACATCAGTGTTCCCTGTTCCTTGATTGTTACTGGCAGGAGCATCACTTGTTCTTGGGGTTCTTCCCCTGCCTCTGCCTCTGCCTCTTGGGGTTTCAATTCCGCTACTATTACTGCGAGTAGATCTTCGAGGCGGCATGTTCTATTCATAAAAGAGGTAATAGTAAGCTTTAGTCACCATAAGATACACAAGTATTCTGTTTATCAAGTTCCAATGTTCATGTTCCGGTCGGTCAAGATCACCATGCAGCCCATTTCAAGCATATTCTTGGTATACGGTGATGTTTATATATAGGGTCCCCCGCAGCGTTCCCACCACACCCACGATGTACCGAGAATGATGCCCGATCCGGTTACATGACATCCGACTTTCCTTTACATCATATCCATAATAATTCATCAGGTCAACTGAGAGCCCAAGCACGTAATCACGTATAGTCTGGTGGAGGTTGCCTATCTCGCATCCTTAAAGGACTCAGACATAGCCTCCTCGGGTCAGTCTCAGTGTCCAAGGTTAAGCGCAGTATATGATCTGTGAAGATCTCTTCGGGTCTTAATACCCGAATTTGGTTATGATAACTCGGCACGCAGAGGGAATGGAAGATCTAATAGGAGCATCCCATAAAAGAGTGAGCACAAGGCTCTCTCATAGGGGAAAGATCACAAAACAGATAGATACGAACAAGTAATGAGGAACACGTATGAGATACAAAATGCACACAACCCTGGCATGCAATCTACATGAAGGTTCCTAGGTTATAGTCTAGGTCAAGTGTATTGCCTAATTCTCTATAACCAATGGCTCTGATACCAGTCTGTCACACCCCCGCTAAGAGCGGAAACACGGGGTTGCGACGAGACGGGAATCGTCATAACACATGGTAAGCGATAGAGATGCAATAATAAAATGATGACAAGCGTGTCATGACGACACCCGACACAAGGGGACTTGTGTCGTGTATAGTCTATGTCCACGACAACATAGCCATAAGCATACAAGATGAACGATTCACATAATCACATAAAGATGAAATTGTAATGTAATTCCCACAACCCGGGAACAAGTTTCAAAAGATTGTAATTGTTTACATAGTTCCACATTGTTCAAAATATCTGTTTGTCAAACATGTTTAGTCCAAAAATGCATCCTAGGGTCTCCACTAAGGCAGCACACCTAGAACCTCAGCTAGCATGATCACCTGAAAAGATATGCTTAAAATGGTCAACAAATTGTTGGTGAGCTCGCAGGTTTAAGAAATAAAATGTAAGTGATGCTGTATAAAGTAAATGATATGGAATACCAGGATACAGTTATATACACAAGTAAAATCACATGACATGAGCTTTGCAACCAACCTAGCGACGTACACAAAGAAATTGTCGGCGTATATTCACCCAAGACCCGTACCTGGCTATTGTTGGTACTAACTAGTATACCAACACGAGGGTGGGGGTGTCAACCCAGTAGTACTACCAATACCTAACCGTCGGTTCCCACACTGGAATTAAATAGTTGCAAAGATAGAACCACACAGCAGACCCAAGCATGTATCAGATAAGTACGTGCAACACAGTATCACGTTGATTCCTTGTATGAAAATTGTATGTATGTTGTACAGCATAGAAAACGGTGAGCATACTTTTCCCCCATGTTTGTAAATGTTTGTAAAATAGTATAAGCATAAAAAGGGGCCACGAAACTCACTTGTTAAGTGGTAAGTGTGAAAGGTCGAGATTTCCAACAGTTGAATGCAATGATCAGTCAAACACCTATTGACAGTTATGGTCAAGCATTAATGACATGTATAAAGCGTAGTAATGTTTGGTCGGTTCGGGTTGTATCGGTTCGATCGTGGGTAGCACACACACAAGCGGACACACACATCATCAGACACACGACGGGACCAGACGCTCGACCCACGTTCCATTCGTACGAATCAACCTTCAATCGTGCGAATTAGCTACTTTCGTGCGATTGAACCTCATTCGTGCGATTGGACTCAGTCGCACCACACAACACACACATTCGCACGACCCAACCTCCATGCGTACGAATCAACCCTCAGTCGTACGAATTAGCTACTTCGTGCGATTGAACCTTCATTCGTGCGATTGGACTCCAGTCGTGCGAAACACGCACAATCGCATACACTCAGTCGGTCACCTGACTCATTCGCACACAATCATTCACACACGCATGACTCAATCGCATACATACACCCTGTCGCACTACTCAGTCGCACGACCTGCCTAGTCGCACAACTCAGTCGCACGATTGACTTAGACGCATGATTCAGTCGCACGACTTACTCAGTCGCACGGCTCAATCGCATGACAGACCCAGTCGCCCGAACTGCAGAATCGCGACTGCGGTCGGGCTGAGCAGCCCCCGAGCTGCTCTAACGCGGGTTTTATACCACGAGGACTTCCAGAAACACTCCACCAACATACACAAACATGAAACACAAGCGGAAAGACCTCACACGCACCCACTCGACCTCATGTGCTCGGATGAAGCCGAGCACCCGAAACCCTAGAAATCGCAGCAGTAAAACCGAACCAAAATGGGTTGAACAAGGTTGTCTACCTGCTAGGAACGCGTACACACGATGATACCCAAGATTTGGTAGTGAAAACGCGACAAACGTGACGATTTTTGGTGCTAAATCGAGAGAAAAGATGAAGAAAAGGTTGAAGGTGAAGAAGATGAAGATGGGGATAAATGGCTGGAAATGGGGCTTATATACCCAGCCCAAGTTTGCAAAGTTACAAGTTTAGTCCCTGCACTTAACCCTCGAGTTTCCCAAAAATTTGTTTCGGTTGATTACGATCTTAAAATGTTCGTTATATTACGGTTAAAAGCGTATTTATTGGCATTTGATAGCCTAAAATGGTTTTATTAGTGACAATGGTCGAAATTAAAAATGATATATTTGGTGGTAATGGTGATGAAATTTATAAAAGTTTTATGCTTAACACACGTTCTCGAAGGAAGTACAGGCACAAGGGAAAAATAAGCAGACATGATTCCGTAAAGCAGGAGTTCATGAAGAAAAGGAAGTTTAATTAGAATATTTTCATGTTATTTATGTCGTTCGACGGACCTTGAGGTGACGGATGTCACAACAGAGAGGTATAATACATATAATTGTTTTGTTTTTTGATTGTAATAAACTAGTTTTCTTTGTAACTCTAAAACATTATAAACCTTTCTACTATTAACTTTTAGTTATTTAATTTCTTTATAGAACTTCATATTATATGTATTGTTTACATATGTATTTAAAGTTTCTTAGATTTACTTTTAATAAGTTTTTGGATTCTAATTAATCTACCTGTTCAATGTGACCCATGTTCGGTTTACATTGGATTAATTTTTTTTGTTTTTATTTTTTGTATGTTCGTGATTGTATAACACCCGGATATTTTTGGAAGCCAACAAAAGAAGAAAAGAAATAAAGTCCAAGTCGAGGGACCAAACTTGCCAACCAGAGAAAGTTGGGTGAGTGGACGTATTTGAAGGGAGAGGGCAACCCTTATCCTCTCCCCATACCCAAAATTCTACAAAGAAAAGAGAGAAGAAGAAGAAGAAAGGGAGAAAAGAAGAGAAAGGTTGGTTCGAGTGTATTCAAGCGTGCAAAATCGTCGTGTAGTGGGTCTAAACGAAGCTCTACTTCTCAGCGTGGTTTGTGTGAGTTCTAGGACCCCTCTTTTACAAGTTTTTGGTCGATTTTAGGGCTGAAACACGTCTGAAAAACCTTTTTGTATGTATGTGTGTTTGACCCATTTGTATGTGTTTGCGTGTGATGTGTTTGGAGTTTGTTTCCGGGCTTATGTGTGCTTGAATGGTGTTGTGGTATGCATTCCTAAGGTTTAGGATGTTTGATTTGGGCTTAGAATGGGTTTGGATGAGTTGGAGGTCGAAAATGGCAGATTGGGTTCGGGATGAACTGCATTCTGCATCAGCTAGGGCTAGGAGACCGAATGGAGGCCATACGGCCGAATGAGGTGCGATTAAGGTTCATTCGCACAATTGAGGTTCAATCGCATATGAGACGTACGACTGGAGCTCATACGCCTGCCAGTCGTGCGACTAAGGGTCAATCGCATGGGGAGTTATGCGACTGAGGCCCATACACCTAGTTCCATCTGCATTAGATCCATTCGCACAAGTATCCATCCGCATTGGTTCATTCGCATAGGTGCACAATCGCATAGGTGCTCAATCGCATAGGTGCTCAATCGCATAGGTGCTCAATCGCATATTGTCCATTCGCATAGTGTTTAGTCGCATGAGAGGTTATGCAACTGAGAAGTGCCCATACGCCCAAATAGGGCGGGTGTACCCGAGGAAATGCGTAGTTTAATTACTGACTTTTGGGGGAAAGTGCAGATGTAAGTTTTGACGTGGAAGTTCCCGTAACTTCATGTAAGGTGATTGTTGTGACCTTAGAGGTTATGTCGGGCATGATGATGATGTTGCATGATTATGCATGATGTATGTTATGTATGTATGATGTTGTCGTGTATGATGATGCTATCTGCGTGTGTTGATGTTCCTTATTATGATGTATGCTTATCTTTCCTGTGGCTTTACGTGTTACCTTAATGAATGAAATGAAAGTATTATGTAACGTAAAGTGGAAGATAATGAAAAGAGAACATGATGAATGCATGCATTGATGAATGATGAAAGTAATGAAAGTCTTGCAAGCCTTGTATGTCGGGACAAGCCATTGACAGGTGTTAGCCCAACGGTGTGTGGGTTCACTACCCCGGGAGGATGCACATCGGGGTCTTTCTTTGTGAACGACCATTTGTATAGAACATTGTTGCATACCCTAGGTACTGTGGCCAGAGGTGCGGTGCACCGTTATAGAAGGTCTATGATAGGCTTAGGTCCAGTACCAGGAACAGAAGGTATTGCACATGGAAATGGTACACCTAAACTTTACCTTAGGTATTGTGGCCAGAGGTGCTGTGCACCATTATAGAAGGTCTATGATAGGCCTACGTCCAGTACTAGGAACAAAAGGGTAAAGTTTATGGTTTTGATGGAAAGAAAAGATGTAATGATGAAAGAATGTGAATGATGATGACGTACGATGAATGAAGGAAAGTTAAAGAATGAATGAATGATGAAGATAATAATGATATTATCTATGTGTACGTATGATGTATGATCGCATGAAAGTAATGAACGGTTTTAACAAAAGAAAAGTATGTTTTATTATAAAACTAGAACTCACTCAGCAACGCTGATTTTTATGTGTTTCCAGTTGGCAGGTAATGATTGCTGAGGATGGCATGGGGTGGCTACTCAGCTCTTTTGGATGACATCCATTTATATAATGCTTTTGTGATGTAATGCAACAATGTATTTTGTAACTGGTTATCAATGTATTATTTTGCAAAAGCCTTTATAATGAAATGAAATGTTATTTTTAAATGTTTCCGCTGCGATATTTATTTAAGATAAATGTAACTATCTCTTTTATGTGGGATGATTGACCAACTGTAAGCGTCCCGGGAACGGGGCCTTACAGATTGATTTTAGAAAAAAAGGTTAATGGTGTAACTAGAATAGTTTTACAGATTGGTTTAGTTACACTAGTGTAATTACAATAGTTTTACAGATTGGTTTAGTTACATTGGTTTAGTTATGCTAGTTCTACAGATTGGTTTAGTTACACTGGTTTATAGATTGATGTAATTACAAGCATGTTTACAGATTAGTAGAAGACACACAAGAGAAAATATTATTTTTTCTTTAGTTACACTAGTTTACATTGAAAAATATTAGTGGTGTAATTATTATAGTTTTACAGATTGGTTTATATTATTTTACAAATTGTTTTACATTAGGTTAATTATGTTACAGTCGTGTAGTTTTGTTTTTTATTTCTTTATAGTTTGAAATTTGGTTACAGTGGCGTAGATGCGTAGTTACATGATTTAATGTCGTTTGGTTATTAGGTTATTGTAATGATGGTATTACTGTAAGTTTGAATGGTATAATATCGGATGTAGTGGTGATTAGTTTGTTTTAAATTCGTTTAACA
Organism: Flaveria trinervia; assembly: GCA_025506515.1. Taxonomy (NCBI): domain Eukaryota; kingdom Viridiplantae; phylum Streptophyta; class Magnoliopsida; order Asterales; family Asteraceae; genus Flaveria; species Flaveria trinervia. Next base: position 54,714 of record JACCIX010000660.1, read on the forward strand.
GATTGTTTTACATTAGTTTACATTGGTTTACATTGATGTAATGTTGTTTGGTTGTTGTAATGATTCTGCTACTTTTAGTTTAGAGTGTTGTAATATAATGTATTTAACAGTGTAAGTAGATGTTTTCGTTAGAATTTTGCTAAAAATTACATTAGTATAACATGGTGTAATGTCATTTGGTTTTTAGCATAACATTAGTAACAGTAAGTAGATGGTTTAGGTTTTTACAATGTTGTTACACTTATTTATATTAACGTAACAGTAAGTTGCATTAGTTTATATTTGTTTTACAGATCGATTTATATCAGTTTACATTGGTGTAATATTGAGTGTTTCATAGTGTAACTTGGTGTTGTAAAATGGTTTTAGGTGTTTTAAATATTTCTTTAGGTGTTGTAAATGCTACTTATAGTGATGTAACTACAGACATCTTAGCTAAAGTATAAAAAAATTGTTGAGACTATATGGAAACTAAAGAGAAAAAGAATATGAATTTAATGGTGCAATTTTTATGAAATAACAATATAGTATAAAAAAGTTATGAATGTATAAAAAGAATTAGATGTAAGTTATTTTTATAATATATATACATATATATATAATACATATATATATATATATATATAATATATATATATATATATATATAATATATATACATATACATATATATATATATATATATACATATATATATATACATATACATATATATATATATACATATATATATATATAATATATATATATAATATATATATATATATTACATATATATATATATATATATATATATATATATATATATATATATATATATATATATATATATATGTAAAAGGAGAGAAAAAAAAGATGGTGACACTTGTCACCACTATATTCAACCTGATCTTTTTGAATTACTTAATTGATCAAATTATCATTTTCTATTAATAAAATCATATTGACACATGGCAAGATCTCATCTATCTCAAAACAAATATGAATTAAATAGAGTTAAAGGATTCTCATAAAAACTAATGGTTCTCATTAAAACCTTACCCTATATATATATATATATATATATATATATATATATATATATATATATAGAGAGAGAGAGAGAGAGAGAGAGAGAGGAAGGATCTTAAAAAACCATAAAATTATGTAAAAGCTAGAGAAAATCAATTAAATCGGTCACATAACTTATAAATTTTTTATCACTACCCCTTATATTTGTGTGTGTATATATAAACAAAGGTATGGATCAAATGAAAAACGTAACATGGTTTTACACATACGTCACATATAGGTTACGTATACGTAAGACTCTTCATTCTCGTATTTATGTTCAACATATATGTAAAAAATGCTTAAATAAACTTTTAACAATTAAAATCATACAAAATTTATGAATTATGTAATTGTTTTCATTGGTTTTCACATTTATAATGTTATGACGTCCTTTGATCGGGTAACTTCGGCCCCTTATCCACCAAAATTATATTGTATGCATTTTCAAAAGTCGGTTGCTAATATCACCGGCTAAAAAACCCCATCAAGTTTCTTTATTGACATTTTTTATTCTATTTTTTTTAATTTTAAAAAATATAATTTAGACCCCTCTCAAGTTTTTAAAATTCTCGGTTTAATGCTCTGTACAATAAAAATTCAAATTCGTCTCGTTTGGACTTAATCAGAAATGACTCGGGTTAAATATAAAATGTTTGCATGCTTAACTTTATATGCATTTTAGAACTGTTTACGCTTCGAAAAAATCTACGTTATCACATAAATTTTGTTCAAATATTAGTTGATTCAAATATAAACATTTCGACATAAATTTTATTTCACACGCCAGATCAAATATAATATATTTTCATTTTCTCTATATCTCAACCTAAATTTCATTTGGACACGAGTCAATTAATATAGATGTTTCGACATAAATTTTGTTTGGAAAAAATAGAGTAAGATATAATACGTTTTCATTTACCGGTATAAATTTGAGTCACTCTAAGTATTGTCTTAAATTAGTTCGGAAACGAGTTGAGTCGATTTTCAAATGTTTGAGAATTAATATTATTACTATTTTTCATTTTATAGTCATTTTCGTGCATCACTTGCAACATCCCATACGTGTACGTGTGTATCTATACGTACTTAAAATCTAGCTTTTGGCCCTTTATTGCTATTAATTTTGTTCTTTGTAGTGTTCATACAAACAATGATTGGATTATTATTGTTGTTCCTTAATTGAACATCTCAAAATATATATTTTAAAATTTGATATGACTTTTGTTTTTTCAATTTACATACCTAGATACACCCGATCATGGCTATGCTTCCGTTCCTCATAATATTGCTTGAGATAATCCCAAGACTTCCGCCTACAGTTGTTACTCGGTGTAAGATTGTATGTAAAGAGTGATTAAGAGTCCTATCAACCCCCATGTTTGCAAGGATTCATTGTCAATACATGCGCACATCAGTTGACCAGAAAATTATTACAGTTGATGGTGGATCATGTACAATCCGTCCATTGAATCAGGAATCCCCTGATTTTGTATTAGGCATTGACGTTCACATCCCGTTCACCCCTCATCCATATAATCTTGTATTTTTAGTAGCTTTAGACGGAATGTTTTGTGTTTGTGAAGGTTTCTAACCGGTGTGTACAAGAAGGTACTGAATTCTGATTCTGAAGGTTTCTACAAACCGGAATCTGATGCTCTTGGGTTATATGTTGACTCTTCTTATGATTACAACATTCTCCATGTAAGACGTAGAGGAGGCATAATAGCTGTT
>JACCIX010000660.1:62500-237652 GCA_025506515.1 Flaveria trinervia
TGTGCATGTGTGTATGTGTGTATGTGTGTATGTGTGTATGTGTGTATGTGTGTATGTGTGTATGTGTGTATGTGTGCATGTGTGTATGTGTGCATGTGTGTATGTGTGTATGTGTGTATGTGTGTTTGTGTGTATGTGTGTGTACGTGTGTTGTACATGTGTGTGTGTGTATGTGTGTGTGTATGTGTGTACGTGTGTGTGTGTACGTGTGTGTACGTGTGTGTGTACATGTGTATGTGTGTACGTGTGTGAGTACGTGTGTATGTACGTATGTAGGTACGTGTGTGTACGTGTGTACGTTTGTACGTTGGTACGTATGTACGTTTGTACAGATGTTCGTATGTACGTATGTACGTGTGTGTGTACGTGTGTAGGTATGTACGTATGTACGTGTGTGTGTACGTGTGTAGGTATGTACGTATGTACGTATGTACGTATGTAAGTATGTACGTATGTACGTATGTACGTATCTACGTATGCATGTTGCATGTAGGCATGCGTGCACGCACTATGTATGCAGGTATGTATGCAGGTATGTATGCAGGTATGTATGCAGGTATGTATGCAGGTATGTATGCAGGTATGTATGCAGGTATGTATGCAGGTACGTACGTACGTACGCATGTACGTATGCTTGTACGTATGAATGTACACATTCATGTACGTACGTACATACGTACGTGTGTATGTATGGTTATGTTCCTTTTTAACTTATTTTTCAGAACTAAAAGAATCAATTGCTACTATTAATTCATTTGATTAATGGATAATATTGAAAAAAAGAAAGTACAAATATTTTAATTCGGTTAGTGTTAATTATTTTTATTTAAGGACAAAGATTTTTATTAAAAATGGATAGCAAGACGCTAAAATCCCTAGAAATACACAAGAGAATAGAGAAAAATTCTATTAATACACGAGGAAAATAAAGCCTAACTTACACGAGGGATAGCAACTACAAGTGTTTTTTTCAATGTTTTGTATCATATTATTATCTAATCATCCTGACCAGAACCGAATCAAAATTTTTTTCTGCTTTTTATGAAATTTGAACAACCAAAAACAGAAACTACACTAAAAAATCATTATTGGATTCACCCGTGACACGTAGTCTTTTTATCGTTTACTCCTTCAAGTTATGTGACAAAATAATATATAGATATTATTAGGTGAAATGATTACAATGTCATTTCCATTCAAACTTTTTGACCCAATCACTAGGTTGGGGTTGGAATTTGTGAGGAATATAAAAACCATCATTTTCTATCTTCCAATAACAATCCATGTCATAATACCCACGATAACAATAGGGTTGAGTTTCTGTTACTGGTGTCTCTTTATAAACATTAAACTCCTGTTGTTTTGATTCTAAGTAAAAATGACATGTGAAGCGCGAACGTCCCCAAAAGTCTAAGCAAAACCTAATCTGGAATTCCTCTCCGCATTGCGAGTAGAATCCCCAAGATCATCATCTTTTGATTTGCAATGAAATCTAAGATTGTTTACATTGGACATAATATGAACGATACACTTATACGTAATGCAGTTAGTGTCTTCATAGTTGCTAACCAGATTCACATAAGGTGCATCAAGAAGGTTAAGTGCTAAGATGAAGAGAAATAATAGTTTTCCCATTTGAAAATGTGATTTGGTTTAACTAGGCATTCAAATAAGTTTGGCTTTCTATAGCCTTTTGGTTCAGACCGAATATAATTTCTTAAATGTGATATTACATTGATATTGTTACTATTATTATAGAGATTTTCATTATATTTTATCATATTACATTACTTTACATTGCGTTATATTATGTTACGTTATGCAAAGATACATAGGATTATTTACATCAAATTACATTTTATCATTTTACGTCACATCACATAAAGCTACATTATGTGCCGTTACATTACAACACATCACGTTACATAGAAGCACAAAGTATTATATAAAATTATATTATATCACGATACATGGCTTCATGTTATGTTACTTACGTGGGTGTGTTGCGCATGACGAATATTGGGGTCAAAATTTTAATTAGAGGTTGATTTTCTTTTGCTATAACTAAATATTTTGGTTTCTTATTGTTACACAATAACATGATAACATGTATCGGAGCAAGGTGTGCTCTAGATTGATTTGGATTGAACTTGAAGTGTTTTGGAAGACTTTATAAATTTTATATTTGATTTCAAATTGAAGAATGGATTGAATTGATTGAATTTGAGCTTGAGTTGAGGTGTTCGAGATCAAAGACCGGTTAATGAAGCCTTATTTGAACATTTAAGTAACTTCAACAGTTATAATGGTCTTAATTGAATCAATTAGTGACAATTAAGATTAAACTTGAACTTACTTCACTAAAACGAAGCTTAATATCATTTTTGGACAAACTGGTGATTGAATTCAAGGTGAAAAAGTTTGAATTGGCCAAAAGGAATCTGCGAAAAGTTCACAATATGACGTGAAAAGTTGATATTTGGCGCGAGAAGTTCTACTTATCGCATTAGACAGTTAGAGAAATAATCCTCTTCGTGCGAGAAGTTCAACTTATCGTAAAAGTTGGTTATAAAACTTATTGCGCAAAATCATGTCAATTACGTCAAACCAAAGATGTGGAGGTAGATTAAATATGAACCCTACATACCTCTGTAAAAAATGACAAGGGGAAATGGTTCAAAAAACAGAGCATCTCGGTGATGAAGAAGACATGAAAAACCGGAAGTTGATGACAAATCTTATGATGCTATCCCTATGACATTGACAACAAAAATTTCATAGAAATTCAAGGATTTCAGCGGGGCCAAAATTCTTTAGGATGACATGAAAACACAAATCATGAGAAACAAAGATATGAGAGAAAGCAAGAAAGGCATGCTTAATCAAGAACGTAACATGTTCAACCACATTCTTGGTTTACATTCTTGATGAAACCCTAGAAACTCAAATCTCCAGATTTGTGAAACTGGTGACAAAAATGAAGAGTGTTGGTATTGTATTGGCAAAGATTGCTATGAACAAGAAACTTTGAACTCATTTCCTTATACCTGGACAACAACTACATGACAATCAAAAGAACCAAGGATAATTTATTTTGTCACCCAGGGATTTTGATCTCTACCATCAAGACATATGAATTGGATGACAAACAAATAGCTGGAACTCATTTGAACTTCAAGGGTGCTGAAGTTGCTGCTTTATATGCAAAAGTGGCAAGTAATCCAAATTACTATGACGGTTATTCACATATGTGTCAACAACAACAAACTGGAAGCCCTTTTGTTCCTACAGTTCAAGAAGCACCAACAACCCAAAAAAAATTCCAAGCTCCAAATGCTAATCATTATTATTCATTACCATCTCAGTGTACTTTAGCTCAACCTCAATCACACACCTATTTTTCCATTTAGACTTAACCCTAGATTCATCAAGCATATGTCTATCGCTACTTCTAGCACATCCAAACAAACAGTTCATATTACTGAAAAAATCTTGTTTTATTTACTACATTCATGTCCAGCTATGAAGCTTTCATGGCATGAAGACTAAGTGCACCAAATGTTTCGGTTTATGACTTACAACAAGTTAACCCTAATGTGTAGAAGAGAATGACATAAAATATCAAATGGCAATGGTGGTGTATCGCGTTAAGAATCTTTCTAGAAGAATGGGGAGAAAGATGTTTGGTGTCAACAATGCAACAAAATTCGATTTAGCAAGACAAATCTAAGATGTTATAACTGTGACAAACCCGGGCATTTTGCTAAGGAATTTACAAAACCAAAAATCAATTGTAGTGAAGGTGGAAAAAGGATGGTAACCATTGAGGTAGAATCAAAGAATGATACAACTAGAACTTCAAGCAACAAAGCACTTGTGTTATAGACTGATGGTGAATGCGACTTGTTGGATCAAATGGAAATTCTGGATCTAAAAATATCCACCACTTTGTTTGCTGAGGTCAAAACTTAAGGAACTGAATAAAAATGAGGGAATTTATTTGTTAAGTTTGTTTAAAGTGATTTACTTGAGGGGATGTTTGCTAAAGGAAATAAAGACATTGAAGGAAAAGATCAAATTCAATCTAAAGATGACAATGAGGATTTAATTGATGAAGAAACTGTGATTGAGATGAAAGATGAAGAATTGCATAATGCTGTTGAGACTACTCCAATAATAGTTGAAAAAGAACAGGTTGATGAGAAATATGATACTGATAATGTTGTTGATGAGATTCGATTTATCAATCCATAAAAGCAACTCACATGTTGATTAAACCAAAAGACATCACGAGAAACTTGTAGTGTCCATAACACATACGAAAAGTTGTTTTAGGGATACCTTGCTCCTTCCCCTTTGGCTGATGATATCTAGATCGGAGATCTATCCTCGAGAACCAACTAACACCTTAGAGCTAATCAAACAAGTCATCAATCCTCGGTAATGGATATCGATTCTTCACCGTCAACTTTTTCAACTCGCGGTAGTCAATACACATCCTCATACTACCGTCTTTCTTCTTCACAAACAAGACCTGAGCACCCTATGGAGAGATACTCGGTCGAATAAACCCCTTATGAAGCAACTCTTGCAGTCAAGTCATCAACTATTTCATCTTGGAGGGAGCCAAATGATATGGTGCCTTAGCAACAGGTGGGCATGGGGTATCAGGTCTATTTAGAACTCAATCTCACGATCAGGTGGCACACGTGATATATCCCAAGGAAATACATCCAAAATGTCGCACACAACCAGCACTCCCGACAATTGTAGTACTGACGAATCTATATCTTTTACATAGGCTAGCTAGGCATCACATCCACGCCTCACACATTTCTCTTCCACCACCATCAAAATGACTTTCGGGACCATGCAAACTCGATACCCAACAAACTCCCATCAGGCGCGGTCAATCGAATCATCTTCTTGCAACACACGATGTTGGCCTCATAGGTTGCTAACCAATCCATCCCTAGGATTACATCAAATCCTCCTACATGCATCATGAACAACCTAGCAGAGAACTTATAGCCTTCCAATTCTATATAACAATCCTCTACCACATTAGACATCCTGGTAGACGCACCAATGGCAGTTTTTACATTAAAGGGCTCGTCAATCTTGTTACACCTAACATGCAACTTACCATAAAAGGCGGCAAAAATAAAACTCCGACTAGCACCAGTGTCAAATAATATAGAAGCACCAATTTCATTGACCAAAAATGTACCTGACATAATGTTAGGGTCCACTCTAGCTTCCTCTCAGGTCATAGTGAATGCCCTGGCTTCAGCCCTCTGCCTATCCTTCTCTATCTCGCTTCCCTTCTTTGCCCTGGAGTTCTCGACCCTTAGCTTCTTGCAATCCCTGCTCATATGACCTGTTTCTCCATAGTTATAGCACCTTATCACCCTATAATCCTTTGTGATATACCTTGCTTTCTCACACTTGAAACAAATATTTGATCCCCACTTTCATTCCTCCGCATGTTCCTTCCCACACTTACCACACATCCTTGACCCTGTACGTGCTGTCACCACCTTTCGGTCATCCATCCTCACCTTTTTGCCCTTAGGGGTGAAACCACCACTACCAAAGCGTTTCCCGTTCTAACTCATGTCACCACCACCCTTCTTACTCGCTTCCACCACAGCTACGTCCTCTCTCTCATCATACAACCTTCTTTCCAGATCGACCACTGACCTAAGTAGCGATCAAGTGTCTACAGAAATCCATCGGCAAGCCTTGGATATACCTTTTGATCTTTTATGACATGGGTGTCACCTGGTCTGGCACTAGCCTTGCCATCTCATTGAACTTGGTTGTATATTGTTGGTGTGTCATGGTTCCCACGTCCAACTATAGGAACTCCCTCTCAATCTTGTCCAACTCCCTGTGAGGACAAAACTCCTAAATCACCAACTTCTTCAGTTCAATCCACCTCATCGTTCCAATCACCCTGCTACCCTCGGCCTAGACAATGTTGTCCCACTAGCATAAAGCCGAATCCACAAATGAGTAGGCAACAAACTTCACCTTCTAATCCTCCTTGCATTCGCTGATATCCAGCACGACCTCCATTTCCCTCACCCATAGGTGAGTGGTCGTAGCATCCCCATTCCCATCAAAAGACAGGGGCTTGCATCTCAAGAATGGCCCATAGTTACACCCTCTTGTAGTTTCATGCACAACCTCCTCCTCCTCATCGTCACTAGAGACAACCGCCTCAATCTTTGGTTGTTCTTGCTCTTTTCCCCCTCATCCTTTCTCAACATACTATTCATCACTTTATATTTTATCTTATCTTATCGATTGACATTCTTGATGAATTCTGATAATGTACATTAGCCCATATGTTCATATTCCATTACACCACTAGTCCTTATCATATAGAGCTGTCACTTGACCACTAAGACATAAGCACTGATCAACATGTTAGAATCTTACTAGGATACTCTTTTCATTATAGATTCACCATTATGTGGATCCAAGTGTAATCATCGATTTACCTCATATGAATATTCTAGCTTTCTTTTATTATGTATCAATATGAGTGTCTGAATATGAATGTCATCCTTATTGAGCATTCTTGTTTACTTGCTTTCCTGAACATTTTATTTTATATTTTATCTGACTATTACTAATCATGACATGTCTGGCCTAATCACTTCTATTAATTAGACTAACTAATGTAAGACTATCCGTAGAGGTGCATATCTTTTATAATTCCTGATCAACGCTATTAATATACTTGTTATGATTAGGTAAACATAACCAATAACAAACCAAAATACAATTCATGAAGGTAAATCCTTAATAACATTAGGTAATTGGTATTAACCTTTTACATTATCTACGTATTCTAATTATCTTCCCCAATATGCTTAACACATATCTAACTCTTCTTATCTATCATCACGTTACTTGACTCGTTTGGCAATCTACGTAGTCTTCCTAATATTAGTTTAAGTTTAGACACTAACTAATATTTCCTAATTCACTTAAACTATGGCTCTGATACCAACTTGTAATGCCTGCCTCCCAGAGCATACCTTGGGGAGTGTTACGCATCGGAAATGCAGAACACATAGTTATAATGGAGTTCACAGCGGAAGTCTAACTTTGATTAACATTATAGCATACTATATATCTAACATACTAGATAATACACTACATCAATTTAACTGGAGATCAAAATCTTCAATAGCTCTCTAGACCTTTATTTTCTCGTAAACTAGCCTGTAATCTCCAATTTCTGCAATCTCTTGACACCTAGGATGTGTGTCCATAAAATAAAAACATTTGGGACTTAGCATAAAGCTCGTAAGGTCATGAACATAGTATTCTTCAAAATTAAAAAACATATTAGTATTGACTATTACATCATACAGATACAACCATGGCAAACAGATAGGAACAGAGTAAGCACAATATAATTTCACATAACCAGGCTATGTATACAAACTCCACTAGCTAAAGCAGAATCATACAAGCAACCCTCAGGCATCCTATCAAGCATTGCCATATATAGCAGATGCTATTGATAGTTGATGGGCGCGGATAGTATATATGTTTTGATAAAGATTTATCGCACAAATTCAGTTTTAAATGGTTATTCCTAGTACTAAACCATACACACAAAAGGCAAGTGTACCTGTCGTATGGTTATATAGTATTGGTAAGAATCGAGTATCAATCCGTGGACACACCTAGCCTACTAAAGAAACTTGATGTTTGACTATCAGATTTGGTTTTTGTTAAAGAAAATGATAAGTTGTATTAGAAAGATTTTTAGGGTTTAAAAACAATGATAAAAATAAAGTAAACTAAGATTTGAAGCGTTTGGATTTAAAACCAACGAATAAATGTTATCATCCTAATTAAACTCCACTTATGTAACCGTGATGAATTCGTGGTGTGATTTAAAGATATGGATTAATGTAATTATGTTAATTTTTATAAAGATAAGTTGGCGCGATTTCTAGTCTATCCTACTGCCGTAGTGACTAGGATCACGTCAGGTTGAGTTTTACTGCTTAGATCAAAGCCCTAGTAATGTAGGTAAATATTTTGTGATCTATTTGTCATATGATTTCTAAGAACATAACTTAATGTTAAAAAGAGAGTTGATCAAGTTCCTTCCTAACATACCCTTAATTTTTAGAAAATCATAACAATTACTGAAGATTTCTCAAACTAATAAAAGGAAACTCGCAAATGATCAGAATGTTAAAGTGATATGATTTCTAATAAAAATTTCTAGTTTATTAGCCATGGATTTATTATGAAGACCAGTTTTGCAAATGAAAGTTAATCATACAGTTTCAACCTTGTATGACAATCATAATCACAAACCATAAATTTATAACTTCTCGTTCAAATATAGATGCTACCCATCAATAGTTTTCCCAAGACCACCGTAACATTAACATAAAATTTATCACACCATTAGTTCATCATAAATTACATAAGTTTCATCCGATTAGGATGATAAAAAGAGTTTAGCTCATAATGAGCTTGAACATAACAAAAGATAACAAAGAAGACAAATATGTAATCATCGGTGAAATGGAACAATCAAACGATAATCCATGATGGATGACGTTTAGACGATCCCGAGCTTCTTCCAAGTGTTATGTGCACCTCCCAAGCCTCCAAATGATCTTGAAGTCTTGATTTCCGAGAGAATTCTGCAGAGTAACTCTCCGCTCCAAAAGCTTTTTAAAAATAGTGAACTTAGGCTTCTATTTATAGGCTTTCTAAAGTGTTTAAGCACGGCCCCGTGCTAGTACAATGCTTAAGAAAGTTGGCCGGCTCGTACATGCAGGTTGTGTCAGGGATGTCCCCGTGCTAAATAGGGCACGACTCCGTATTGGAGGTGGGGCACGGCCCCGTGCCTCATGGGGCACGACCCCATGTCTACTTTTAGGGGACAATACTTTTTGTCCTGTCAGATGTCCAAGCACGGGGTGTGTTAATTTAGCATGAGGGTGTGTTTCTGCAAGGCATGGGGACGTGCTTAATGAGGCACGGCCCCATGTTTGGACTCCAAAGCTCGAATTACTTCAATTTCTTGTTAAATATGCTTCTTTTGTCCATCTTGCCCTTTTAAACACCTGAAAACACAATTTAACATTTTAAGTATATTTTCATTATTTTAAGGAAGATATTAAGGAATAATTGATGTGGTTTTGATAGGATTTTTTTGTATAATTTGGAGCACATCAAACATCCCCACACTTGAACTTTGCTTGTCGTCGAGCAAAGATCACTTAAAACGACAATTCCACCAAAAGCTAAATAAATCAAATTATAAACATGTCTTTCGAGAAATACGCAAGTAAACATTATTTTCATTCAAATATAAATATTCTAAGCATATGTAAATGATATCCTAGCAAGCAATAGATTAGTTAGTAAAGATTATTATCATGTAAAAATCCACACTTCTTACAATATGCACTCACACTCGGCTAAATATATGGAGTCATAATCAAGATTAAGTATGACTAATACACTCAATTGCCTAGTATGAATACATGTGAAATCATATGCTTGTTAAGGGATCAAATCTCCACCTACTTAGATATTTACTTGCATAAATCATTAGGTCTTTGATGGGTTGTAACTTGGATCGGGCTCGGGTATGGAATATTTGAAAAAAGTGGCTAACTGCTAAAGACGATGGTCTTGGCTTATTTTTCTAACATAAACTACAAGGAAAGCTATAAAAGGTTCCCTATACAATACTTCAAGCTAGAAGGATATACTAACTTGAGGACTCATTTAAGGTTAGATTGTCAAGACCGTATTTTGCTTTCAATAACCGTACTTCATCTTTTACCCGAATATACATAAAACTTTCCTTTCTCAAGGATCGTCGGCTTGAAGCCTAATAGCACCCAATCGGATTAGTTCTGTGTATTCGTATTGAGATTCAGTTTGATTCTTTTTGCATTTTCCATTATGGGACCAATTTTCACAATTCGGGCATCTTTTATATCTTTTTGCCCGTCTCTTTATAACACTTTTTGAAATCCCACAAAATGACAAAACTTGTTCCTTTTTTCACCATTTCTTTCTTGCATTGAACGTGAGATTGAAAATTTGTTCGCGGATTTCTGGGGGAAGTCCCGGTTTTGCGTGATGAAGGCAACAAAGTAGATTGAAATCAAAAGAATGCATTCTAGACTTTTTTAAGGTCTGCCAGTAAAAGTCCAATTTTTTATTTTTTTATAAGCCAAAAACGTGTTTTAACGAAAACAGGTATTGTTGAAGGCTTTTTTTTGGTTAAGTGACTTGGTTCGAGTGATTTTAAATACAAAAATGTTTAAGCTCAATGGGGCTAACTGGGGTTGACGTTCGGGTAAAGAAAATTAAAGAAAATTGTTGGGGCTCAAATGGTTAAGGTTTCCTAGTGCCTAACTCATTTTATGCAACAAATACCAATTAAGGTCTTGAAATGTATACCCAAAGCAAGTTCTAATCACACGTATCATATGGCACCTCAATTAAATCCAGAATGAAAGTAGAATTGCAATTTGCAAAAGCTGTTTAAGGCTAAAAAATAAACTCACATATAGATGAAATTGGGTAAAAGTCTTTTATTTTTATGATTATTGCTTTTAAGATATCACAAAAAAACATTTTCCATTTTATTTGAACGTCATGAATTATTTTTATTTCTCGCGAAAACGTATATTTATAATTTGCTTTATCAAGAATTATATTAAATTTTTGGTTTCTTGTCATAAAAATTACTTGTTAAGTGATCTTTTCCTAAAAATTTTAAATTTGGACATTTTTAGCAAAGTCAAATGCATTACTCTCATCCCCACACTTAAAATTCACATTGTTCTTAATGTGATTAACATATTCAAGATCAAGAAAGGGTAACGAAATAACTCCCCTAAAAATGATTAATTTGTCACTTGTGTCTTGTTTGCCCTCGAGTTGGTAGAATCTTCAGGATCACCTGAAATGTCACCATTTTATTGAAAGCATTAAAATCCTAAACACACAAAATAAAAACAAAATGACATAAATTAAAAGATAGATTGGCACGAAACAACTATACCGTGGCCCCGAAAATGATACGGTTTTCAAGGGCTTTGTGGTGGGATATCCCCCCACTCATGGTACATTCGGTTCTTGATGTATGTGACATCATTGCTCAGGTCATCGACTCGGGAATGCAGATTTTCGACTCAGTTGAAGGCTCGTTGGGCATATTCAAATGATCGCCTTGCATGGTCGTTGGTGGTTTGGATTGACTCATAAAGGTCTAACATGGTTGGGAATTCCCTTGTACGTGAACTTGAAGATCCAACTCCGGTTGTATCGGCATATCGAGGTCCATAATTATTTTCGGGATTCGCCGGATCCCAGATTTGTCCGTTCTTATCCATGAATCTTGGCTGCCCATTTGGTAGGCTCGTCACCATATACATACTTGTGCACATGCTCAAGAGTAACAGTCCTACATCACTCCTTCAGTTCCTCAGTGTTACAATCATAGCTCTCGTATAAGTTCAAAATCCAGCTTCCTCCAAACAGGGTGTTGGAGCACCTGCAATCACATTCCTGGCAAAAAGATTACAAAAATACCCAATTTACATGGTAACTGATTAACCATACAATATAAAATGAACAAGTCCCTCAAATTAACAACTCCCTCGCTTTGACCACGAGCTGTTATGGAATGACTAAGTAACCGATGAATGTATCGCAGCAGCGGGTCTCGTATCTGACTGCTTTTTGTTTTACTCGAGTTGAACCCTCCGGTTCAATCTGCTCCCAAAATGCTTTCCTCATTGCACCACTTTCTGCATTTTTACTTTCCTCATCCGGGAAGGTATGGTACGCTGGTATTCCAGATATTGCTTCCTCCTCCATTTCTCATTCCGTGTAGATTCCGAGATAGACACCGAACAAGGCAACGGGTGTTTTATGCCAATGTCCAGCAAGTCTGAATGAAACTGCACTATCATCCCAAGGGTCAGAGTCTTTCATGCTAAATCTGAAAGATGCTAAAAATTCAAGAGTTAGTTCATAAACGGAAGGTCTATTTTGTGAGAATAAACGCTTCCACTAAATACTCAATAATTTATTATATCTTTCTAGCTGTCCGACAACCGCTAGTGTTTCTTTATCTGCTTGTAAATAGGATCTTTCAACCCTTAGTCTTTGAAGTCTATCACGACACCATCTCTCGCAGCTCCCTTCAAATTGTAAGTAGGGATGATCCATGATCCTGAAATTTTAAAAATACGTTAATCTATACAAAACAAATTTCTTGAATAGTTTTATGATGTTAGTGAAAACCATATGTTTTTTCAAGACATAACATTATAATGATTCAACTCATGTTCAAAATAGTTGAAAATTTATAATCCAAGGAAAAATTGTTGAACATGGGGGTGCGTTTTGTGAATTGTAGGGGGTGCGGTTAACATGGTTAGGCATGAAATCTTGACTCGAGCACATGTGGTTTTGTTTGTAAACCTTGATTAAGCATGGGTTTAACATTCACTAGCTTTAAAAATCAAAGATTATACGTTTAACATTTTAATAACTTGTTAATAATTCAAGATACTCAAAAAATATATATAGTGTTTAATACCACTTGTGAATTCTTTTAACTTGAACATGATTAACAAAGATTTCACCACGAATTATGAAGATAGTCTTGTTAACAATAAAAGAAAACAAACTAATTAACTAGCTAAACATACTAATAACTAACTAAACATATTAATTAACACTAATCTACTACAAGAATAAACATGAACAAGTAGGTTAAAAGCATTCATCATTCCATAATAGTTTAAGAACAAGTCTTTACACATAATTGCTAGGATTTCAGTTGTTTAAAGACCTAATCACCTAACTATATGTAAATGACTATCATAATCATAGGAATTAGCATACTAACCTCTTGATCAAATACTCTTGAAAAAATGAAAGAAAAATGGAAAATAAGGTGAAAATAGAAGTGGATACGAACTTTGCAGGCAATGAACTCGGTTTTTAACATGCAAAATTAATGGGGAACAAGACAAAAGCTGAAAATTGTTAGGTGGTGTCATCTCTTGTCGAGCACGGGGGCGTGCCTCCTTAGGCACAGGGGCGTGCTCATGTGATGTTGTTCGGTTTTAGTTTTTTGTTGCTCCGTTTTTCAGTTTCGTGCGTTACGTAATTTTCCCGGTTAAGTTTAATCACTTCCAAATAATCTAAAAAGATACGAAAATAGTCCTAGAGTTAAAGAATACAAGCCAAATTGAAAATTACATTTCCTAGGGTCCTACGGTTACACGATACGTTAAAAGCCGAGAAACTAAAACAGTAAAACCAGTCTCTTTAACGTGAATCAGCACACTTAGCACATCATGAAATGCTTCTAAAAGAAGCCTCCACACATTTCGTGTGGAAGGTTCGGGATGAGATAGTGAGAAGTGCGGTTGCTTAATTCCGCAAGCTGACGGTTAATGGAAACGAGTTCGTCACCCATCTCTTAAATTTTTGGATAAGTTCAGCTAAGCGTTGGGACGCAACGACGTCCATTTCATTCATTGCTTGATAAGTTCATGTAGCTTGAAGAAGTATTCTTGAGTCGTTGGCTCTCACGTTTTAGAACGCGGTTCTTCGCAGGATTCCAGTTGGAACTTCCGTGACTTGATTCTTTCATTTTTATCAGACGTTTTTAAAGAGGAATGGTGTGATGAAAGAATGGAACAAGTGTGGTATTTATATACAGGTCGTTGAAAGTGAACACGGGGGCGTGCTTGGCTAGGCACGGCCCCGTGCTTATCAGAATTCGTCTTATATTCGACCTGTAATGTTCTAGAGTCGTCAACAGAGATCGTGGAAAATTTTTATTAGAGACACGGGGGTGTGCCTCATGAGTCACGGCCCCGAGCTGGTGCTTGTGAAGTCCTAAAAACTGTTTAAAAATTACAAAAAATTATGTACAGGTGTCGCGTTTAAGTTTCGGGTCTTCAGCATGACCCTTCCCCACAATTAGTTTTCGTCGGGGCGGAGTTGTAATTCCTCCGAGGGAATCTTGGTTGGTCCATCATTATACGGTTTCAAACGATGACCATTCACTTTGAAACTTAAACCTTCGTGGTTATAAATTTCAATGGCAACATTCAGAAACACGTTTTTGATCGTATAAGTTCCAGACCAACGTGATTTTAGTTTTTCGAGAAACAAACGTAAATGAGAGTTGTACAGTAAGACATGTTCTCCCACATGAAATCATTTTGTGTTCTTTAATCGAGTGTGGTGGAATTTCCTTGTCTTTTCTTTGTAAACCCTAGCGTTTTCGTATGCTTGTTCTCTCAATTCCTCTAATTCGTGAATTTGTAGGAAACGATTCTTTCTTGTAAGGTCTTGGTCTAGGTTTGCTGCTTTAAGTGCCCAAAAGGCCTTGTGCTCTAGTTCCACAGGTAGATGACACGACTTCCCAAAGACTAATTTGAACGGTGTTGTGCCGACGGGAGTCTTATAGGCTATTCGAAAAGCCCATAATGCATCATCTAACTTGGTAGACCAATCCTTGTGGTTTTGACCTGAAGTTTTCTCAAGGATTCGTTTGATGCCTCGGTTAATGACTTTGGCTTGCCCATTCACTTGTGGATGGTAAGCAGTTGTAATGCGATGGTGAACTCCATAATGCGCCATTGCTCATTTGAGCTGATTGTTAAAGAAATGAGTTCCTCGGTCACTAATTAGAGCTTTGTGGGCACCAAAACTAGAGAATAGTTTCTTAAGGAATCTGACAACGTTTCTGGCATCATTAGTAGGCAGGGCTTGGGCTTCAACCCATTTTGAAACGTAATCAACTGCTACCAAAGATGTAACGATTGCCAAATGACACCGGGAATGGCCCAATGAAATCAATACCCCATATATCAAATACCTCGCATACTTAAATTGGTTTCTAAGGCATCTCATCCCATGTTGAGATATTGGTTGCTCTTTGACATGTATCACAGGTGCGTACCATGTTGTGAGCATCTTTGAAGATCGTGGGCCTGTAAAATCTAGACATAAATACTTTCTTGGTTGTTAAGGTTGCTTCATGGAGTCCTCCTATGGATCCTTCATGACAGTGCCTTAGGATTTGTTCTACTTCACTTCCGTATACGCATCTTCGAATGAGTTGGTCTGCACCGATTCAGAATAGATATGGGTCCTCCCAATAGTAATGTTTGATATCAGTAAAGAATTTGTTCTTTTACCGGTAAGTCATTCCTTTGAGAAGGATTTCGCTTGCTAAGTAATTTGCAAAATTGGCGAACCAAGGATGTTCATAGATTGAGGATTGAATGTGCATAAGGAATTAATGAGGAAAATCGTTTATTATGGTTTCCTCAGTTTTTGAAGGAATTGAATCCTCAAGACGCGAGAAATGATCAGCCACTAGATTTTCCGCTCCTTTTTATCATGAATTTTGATGTCAAATTCTTGAAGCAGAAGAATCCAATGAATCAATCTCGGCTTTGCATCTTGTTTGTTGAACAAATAATGAAGGGCTGGATGATCGGTGTAAACAATTGTTTTTGAAAGGATTAGATACGATCGGAATTTGTCAAATGCGAAAATTACTGCAAAAAGTTTTTTTTCGGTGGTGGTGTAGTTTTCTTGTGCATCGTTTAGGGTTTTGCTCACATAATGAATTGGGTGAAATTACTTGTCTTTTCTCTGTCCTATTACGACTCCTACCACGAAATCGCTTGCGTCGCACATGAGTTCAAATGGTAGCGTCTAATCGGGGAAACCATGATTGAAGCGGTTACCGGTCTTTCCTTAAGCAAATTGAATGCACTAATGAATTCATTAGAAAATATGAATTGAGCGTCTTTCTCAAGAAGTTGAGTCATTGGTTGAGCGATTTTTGAGAAATCTTTGATGAAACAACGGTAGAATCCTAAATGACCTAGGAAACTTCTGATATCTTTCACGGTTGTGGGATGTGGAAGTTTAAAAATAGTGTCGACTTTGGATCGATCGACTTCAAGCTCTGCTCGAGAGATTTTGTGTCCTAACACTATTCCTTCAGTAACCATGAAGTGGCACTTTTCCAATTTAAAAAAGGTTAGAATCTTCACATCTAACCAACATCTTTTCCAGATTTTCATGACATTGCTCGAATGAGTTTCCAAAGATGGAAAAATCATCCATGAAAACTTCCATTGAGTGTAAAATCATGTCATGAAAAATTGCTACCATGCATCTTTGAAATATAGCCGGAGCATTACACAATCCAAAGGGCATTCGCCGGTAAGTAAATATGCCATATGGATAGGTGAATGTCGTCTTCTCTTGATCTTAGGGAGCAATAGGAATTTGAAAATAACCTGAGAAACCATCCAGGAAACAATAGAACATTTTTCCAGATAATCTCTCAAGCATTTGGTCGATGAAAGGAAGAGGAAAGTGATCTTTCCTTGTGGCGTCATTGAGTTTGCGATAGTCTATGCAAACTCTCCATCCTAAAACCGTACAAGTGGGAATAAGCTCATTCTTCTCGTTAGTTACAACAGTCATTCCTCCTTTCTTTGTAATAACTTGGACAGGACTGACCCAAGGCGAATCAAAAATAGGGTAAATCAAACCGGCATCTAGCAGTTGATTACTTCTTTCTTCACCACCTCTTGCATGCTCAGGTTTAAACGTCTTTGAGGTTGAATGACGAATTTGAAATTTCCTCCATTAATATTTTATGAGTGCAAAAGGATTGATTGATTCCCTTGATGTCCATGATTTTCCATGCAATTGCTCGTTTGTGTTCCTTAAGCATATTGAGCAACTTGTTCTTCTCATCAATTGATAAGGCGGATGAGATTATAATAGAACGTTGAGATGTGTTTTCAAGAAAAGCGTATTCGAGATAAGATGGAAGTTCTTTGAGCTCTAAATCTGGAGGGTCTTCGATAGAAGGTTTGGCTTTTGGTTCTAGATCTTGTTCAATGATCTAAAATGCTTCTTGATGAAATGATGTTTCATCAACTTCAAGTTCTGGATTGATAAGGTTCTCATAGATGGGTTCTGTGATTTGGACCTCTATTAATTGAGTGTTGCAAGCTTCATTTTGAAGAGTTTTCTTCAAATGACAGCTTATGATCGAATCGCAAGCATCAACGTAATAAAGTGAGTCATCATGATGTGAGGGTGTTTCATGGATTGGCCTATATCGAAAGTTACTTCCTCCTTATCTACTCTAAGCGTGAGTTTGCCTATACAAACATCAATGAGGGCTCGAGCAGTCGCTAAGAAAGGTTGACCTAGGATAAGAGGAACATTTTTTTCCTCATCCATGTCAAGGATCACAAAATCAACGGGAAATACAAATTTGTCAATTTTAACTAAGAGATTTTCAATGTTGCCCCTCAGATATTTGAAAGAACGGTCAGCTAACTGGATGCTCATACGGGTAGGTCTAGGTTCACCTAGTTTAATTTTTCAAAAACCTCATAAGGCATAAGGTTAATGCTTGCACCTAAATCAGCGAACGTGTTACTGACAAAAAGATTTCCTATTAGGCAAGGTATGGTGAAACTTCCTGGATCAGTCATCTTTTGAGGTAGTTTGTTTTGAAGAACTATAGAGCATTCCTCATTCAAAACCACGTGTGATAACTCGTCCAGTTTCTTTTCGTTTGACAAGACACCTTTTAGAAACTTAGCGTAGTTTGGGATTTGTGCTAAGGCCTCCACCAAGGGCAGATTAATGTGGAGTTGCTTAAACAACCCAAGAAATTTGCCATATTGTGCCTCCATTCTTTGTTGTCTCAAACGACCTGGATATGGAGCTGGTGGAACATAGGGTGGTGGTGGAACGTATTTCTTGGCTGGCTCTTCAATAACAACAGGTTGCTTTTGCTTATCACTCGCATTACTTGGAGTTTCAGTTTCTACTTCTTCAAGGATGGCTTGTAATACGGGTGCATCACCTTGAGTGGTTTTGCCACTCCTGGTGGTCATGGCTTTGACTTGAGCATTAGGGTTTTCACAGTGTTGTTGGGCAAAGCTCCTTGAGGTCTTTCAGATAGTTGTTGTGCTATTTGACCTACTTGGTGCTCTATGGTCTGCAATGATGCTTTGTTGCTTTTGATGTCAGCTTCGTTTCTTTGGAACCTCTCCTTATTTCTTCGATCATTTCCAGATGTATTCATCTGTGGCTTATGTGGTTAACAACAACTGCTGCAATAAGTCTTCCATTGATGATGGTCCATGGTCATGGTTGCTTGGACCGTGGTATGGTGAATCCAGATGATTGTTGGTTATTACCAACGTCTCTGTAATTTGAGTTGCTTCTCCAATTTGAGTTGTTGTTGTATGAGTTGTTTGGGCCTCCTACGTAGTCAACATCTTCACCTATCATAATGCCTTGTGGGCATTCGTTGGTCTTGTGTGAATTTCCACATATGTTGCATCGTGTTGGAGTTTTCTTTAGCTCGCTTTGCAATTGTTATAATTTTTGGTCAGAGCTTCTAATTTGGCTGCAGTTAGGGTTTCAGAGTCTACATGATGAATACCTTTAGAACTGGGTTTGATCCTTAAGGGATTGTAAGCAAAGCTCTTCTTAGATGCTCTTTCTAAGGCTTGGTATGCTTCTGTTGGTGTGACACTTCCGAAATCTCCTCCCGCACTTTGGTCTACCGCTTGCTTGTGGGCTTCGCTGATTGCATCATAAAATGTTTGACTCTGTAGCCACAGATCAAGTCCGTGATGTGGGCATCTCCAAATGAGACTTTTATATCTCTCCCATGCTGCGTGTAATGATTTATCATCATCTTGGCAAAAACTTGTGATGCTGCTTCTTAGTTTGGTAGTACGATCGGGTGGAAAGTATTTCAAAAGGAATTGTTCAGCCATTTCCGCCCATGTGGTGATGGAACTAGGCGGAAGTGAATAAATCCAGTCGATGGCTCGGCCTCAACGTGAAAATGGAAAAAGTCTTAGTCGAATGGCGTCGTCTGAACAGTTATTGATTTTGAAGGTAGCACAGATACGAAGGAATCGTGAGATGTGAGCATTACGATCTTCGTCTTGTAACACATGGAACTTAACAGAGTTTTGTACAAGTTGGATAATGCTATACTTAATCTCGAAATTGTTGGCCGCTATTGCTGGATGGACAACACTAGACTCGTAACCATCTATTGACGGTGTGGCATAGTGTGTCATCTTCATTTCCTCGTCTTAGTTAGCCATGTCTTCTTCGGATGGTGTACCTTCCAAAATGTCTTCTTCAATGACTGGTGCTGCTTGTTGTGGTCTTTCATGCAATCTTTGATGGAAAATTCGTTCGGGTTCCGAAAGAGGCAAAACAAGTTCAGGACTAGACGAGTCAGACATACACTAACTTAAAGAAGCATAAACTAACTAAGGCTTAAAATGAATCAGGAAAATGTAGCTAAACTAACTAAGGAAAACTATCTAACAAAAATAAAATGAAGTCTAAACAAAAATATATTAACAAGTTATATACAAGATAGTCAAAAATTTAGTTTTTCTTTCAAACTGCCGTGTGTCCTTGACAACGGGGCCAAACACTTGATGGGTGTGGATGGTATATATGTTTTGATAAAGATTTATCACACAATTAAGTTTTAAATGGTTATTACTAGTACAAAACCACACACACAAAAGGCAAGCGTACTTGTCGTGTGGTAATATAGTGTTAGTAAGAACTGAGTATCAATCTTTGGACACACCTAGCCTACTAAACAAACTTGACATTTGACTATCAGATTTGGGTTTTGTTAAAGAAAATGATAAGTTGCATTGGAAAGATTTTTAGGGTTTAAAAACAATGATAAAAATAAAGTAAACTAAGATTTGAAGCGTTTGGATTTAAAACCAGGGAATAAAAGTTATCATCCTAATTGGACTCCACTTATGTAAACGTGATGAATTGGTGGTGTGATTTAATGATATGGATTAATGTAATTATGATAATGTTTATAAAGATGAGCTGGCGCGATTTCTCGTCTATCCTGCTGCCGTAGTGACTAGGATCACGTCAGGTTGAGTTTTACTGTTTAGATCAAAGCCATAGAATCTAGGTAATATTTTGTGACCTATTTGACATATGATTTCTGAAAACATAACTTAATGTTAAAAAGAGAGTTCATCAAGTTCCTTCCTAACATACCATTAATTTTTAGAAAACCATAACAATTACCGAAGATTTCTCAAACTAATAAAAGGGAACCCGCAAATGATCAGAATGTTAAAGTGATATGATTTCTAATAACCATTTCTAGTTCATTAGCCATGGATTTATTATGAAGACCGGTTTCGCAAATGAAAGTTAATCATATGGTTTTCAACCTTGTACGATAATCACAATCACAAACCATAAATTTATAACTTCCCATTCAAATGTAGATGCTACCCATCAATAATTTTCCTAAGACCACCATAACACTAACATAATATTTATCACACCATTAGTTCATCACAAATTACATAAGTTTCATCCGATTAGGATGATAAAAAGAGTTTAGCTCATAGTGAGCTTGGACATAACAACAGATAACAAAGAAGATAGATATGTAATCATCGGTGAAATGGAACAATCAAACCAATAATCCATAATGGATGACGTTTAGACGATCCCGAGCTTCTTCGAAGTGTTGTATGCACCTCCCGAGCCTCCAAATGACCTTGAAGTCTGGATTCCTGAGAGAATTCTATAGAGTTACTCTCCCCCCAAAAGCTTTTTAATAATGGTGAACTTAGACTTCTATTTATAGGCTTTCTGGAGTGTTTAAGCATGGCCCCATACCTAAAAGGCATGGCCCTGTGCTAGTACAATGGTTAAGAAAGTTGGTCGGCTACTACATGCAGGTTGTGTCGGGCATGGCCCCGTGCTAAATGGGGCACGACCCGTGTTAGAGGTGGGGCACGGCCCCGTGTTGGAGGTGGGGCACGGCCCCGTACCTCATGGGGCACGACCCCGTGTCTACTTTTAGGGGACAATACTTTTTGTCCTGTCAGATGTCCAAGCACGGGGGTGTGTTTCTAGCAAGGCATGGGGGCGTGCTTAATGAGGCACGACCCCATGCTTGGACTCCAAAGCTCGGATTACTTCAATTTCTTGTTAAATATACTTCTTTTGTCCATCTTGCCCTTTTAAACACCTGAAAACATGATTTAACATTTTAAGTACATTTTCATCATTTTAAGGAAGATATTAAGGAATAATTGATGTGCTTTTGATAGGATTTTTATGTATAATTTAGAGCACATCAATAGTCAATTCTTTAATTATTACAAGTTATCAAAACATCACATCCTGTTTTAGAAAAACAATTCAGAGGAACTCACCTATTTAGCATGTGCCCAAAAGTTGATAACCTTTCCTAGTATAATCTTGTAATATCTCTAGCTCCAGATACAGTTTAAGTAATCCTAGGTTAGGTAATGATACAACTATCTAGTTATTGTCATGCTTGGATATTGGTTTACACTACCTTGTTTAAGCATGGGTGATTAGTCCATGCCTAACTAAGGCTTGGCTACCCAATACCTGCCCCAAACAATAACCCTAACGCCTAAAATAATAATACTATTAATCCTAAAACTACTCCAAATACATAAGAATTAACTTGACGTAAACTTAAATCAGAACATACATTAAAACTATCTACGACAATTTGACGTAGAGTGTCCTTACTCGCGCTCCTACCCGAGCTCTAAAAATGACTAATAACAATACCCAGTAGGGTATCGATTACTTGGTATTCTTTTAATACTAGTGTATTCCCAAGAAAACCTATAATCTAAATTCTACCTTAAAGTTTCTATATATAAGGATAGCAGCAGCAATGTAGGATGATATTAACATGCTTGTGTGTTGCTTCTTTCTTCGCTACTTCTTCTTTGGTATGTTTTTTTAATAATAATATTATTATATTGTTATAATTCATTCGGCTGCTTACTTCATTTTTTTCTTATGACTTTTTAAATATATTGTCTTATAAAAATTTAAATATGCCGTTGAGATGAGCATATTTTTCTCTACTAGTCGGCCCAAGTTCGTTAAAAACGGAGCACGTTTAATATAATATATTATTATATATATATATAGATATATATAAGTATATATATATATATATATAATATATATATATATATTATATATATATATATATAATATATATATATATATATATTTAAACGGTCTCTTACGAAACTAAAACACGTCTAAAACTTAAAATTTAAAATAATCATTTCACTCATTACTTACTTGTATGACAATATATGAAATGTGAAGTTTATATTTCTTTTACTTTAACTATTACGTCCAACCCTAAAAAGTCGGGATGTTATAGTTATTGTAACCGTTTATGATATAAAGTTAATAAATAATTTCAAATTTTGATGTATTGATAAAAATAAAAAAGATTACATCATTATTATTAATCTTTCAATAAGATAAGCTATACTTAGAATAAAATTAAATATTTTAATTATTAAAAAGAGTATATATAATATTTTTATTTTAATTTGGATATATATATAGATATATATAAGTATATATATATGTATGTATATGTGTATATATAGGTATATATATACATATGTATATATATATATATACACATATATATATACATATATATATATATATATATACATATGTATATATATATACATATGTATATATATATATATATATGTATATGTGTGTGTGTGTGTGTGTGTGTGTCTATATATATACATATATATATATATATATATATATATATATATATATATATATATATATACTTATATATATTTGAAATTAATAAGATTCTAGTGGTATTATATATTTTAAATTTAATTTAGGCATACATGATATTCGAGAAGTTGTCTATGAGTATCTACGATATTTAAGTTGTTTTTCAGGGATATATATGTTATTATAATGTTAGTTTGGATATATTTTATATTTGAAATTTTTTTAGGTATAAATATGATATTTAAGAAGTTTCTAAGAGTATGTATGATATTTTGAATTTTATTTGAGTATAAATGATAATTTAAAAGTTTGTAAGTGTATATGATTAGATTGTTAAATCGCATCCTTGCAAATACTTTCAATATTATGTGGTTCCACATGCATGTAGTGGTGGAACTAGTGGATCGGGTACGGGGTCAAGTAACCCTATTGATTTTTGAACTCGTAGTGTAACGTATAATGCCGAATTTTTTAGTGAACTCATAGTTTTACAGGAAATGAATCTATTGGATCAAGAAGAAGGCTGGTGCAAACAAAACCAAACACTTAAACTATTTTTGGTACAACTTGTAAAGGACTTTCGAAGCTAAGTATGGAACTTCTGAAGGAAATGGAGCTCTTCCGAAGACAAAGTGCAAAATCAACTTCCGAAGGAAAAGCTCCAACTTCTGAAGATAAAGTCTTCTCTTCTGAAGTTCAAGACTTAGAAGAATTCAAAGACATTGAGTTCCGAAGTAGAAGTCCCCAAGCCATAGAAGAAGCAGCCTCTTCCGAAGTATAAAAGGCTTAAAAAGAACTTATTATTCCGAAGCCGATTAACCTTCAAAAGATGCTGCTATGGACCAATGGACATAAGTATGGTCTCTCATACTCCGCTGTAAACCTATGACACTTCATGGTGTTTTCCCAAAAGGCCATGCAGTTGACCATACTTTATTCCACTGTTTACCTTTATTTGTTAGTACAAGTTGCCAACTTTAGTCGGTGACAAAAGGTATGTCATGGAGATGTCATGACTATCATATCTTAGATAAGACATTATCTAAGATACCTTAACTATAGCTTTGTAGTATCTGTTTTAGTTAGAGGATTCCAACTGGTATCAAAGTATATCCAGCTATAGATAGTAGTATATGTAGTTTCTCATTGTAACTCTAGTAGTAAGCTTGTAAGAGTCTTGTAAACTTTGATTTGAGAAGTAATATATACAAGTATATTGAAAATTATTATCTTATGTTTTTCTTGTGTTACTTGTATATTATAATCAACTCTTAGAAGAACTCTACTTCTTGAGTGTTTGTTAGTAAGTTTGAGAGAAATACTTGTGTTGAGTATAAAAACTAATCCTGCAATTGGTATTAGAGCTTCTTAGGCTCTTGATTGTGTGATCTAACCATCCTAATCAACCTCTTGTTCACTCACTCTTTTACTACACTCAAACCTGGCCCTTAACCAAAAATCTGAATGTGAAATGGGGACGATTAATAAAGCACCCATCATAACCCCATAAAACTTCATACAATGGAGCAGACACATAGAAGGGTTCATTAGATATCAAGACAACCTCATGTGGAAATCCATTGCCTATGGTCCCTACAAGCCAAAGGTGGATTCACCTGCCGATGGTGGTGCCATGATAGAGAAGGCAGTGGAAGACTACTCTGAAGAAGACCTCAAGCGGATAGACATTGATGACAAAGCAATGACTGTTCTAATGACCGCAATTCCCAACTCCATTATGGTGGGGTTTGAGAATTGCTAGACAACTAAAGAACTGTTTGATGCTTTAACCCTTATGTACTCCAACTCCAATGATTCAAAGAAAGATTCACTAAAGCAACAATTTGAGAACTTTACTCATATTGCTGGAGAAACCTTGCACGAGCAATACTTCACGTACATAGATCTTATCTCTTCCCTTTAGTCTGTTGGAATAGCTCCTGAATTAAGAGACCTCTCAAGGAAATTCATGAGTGCACTTCCCAATCAGTGGACGTTCTACTATGTCCCCATCAAGAGGATAGAGAACCTGAACACTCTCACAATGATTGAGCTATACGGTATTCTAGATGGATACCATGTAGAGATGGAAAACAAGAGTGGTTGTCAAGGAAGTAGACCTTCAAGCCTTTCTGCTAGCAATGCTCTCATGGTTGCTGAAGGCTCAAGACCCCCTCAACCTCAGCAGTACCTGTCATATTCCCAGCAGCCATCTAGCTCTTCTGGGCCTTAGATCATATTCCTTGAGACCCCAAGGTCACAACAGGCTCAGCCTAGTCCCTTTCAAGATAGTTGTGCTTTTGTCTCAAGGAGTGGACACTCTAATGATTTTCAGTTCTATTTCAAAGATCTGGAGTGTTTCAGCCCAGATGATGTGGAATACATGGACATAGTCTAAAAAATGGCTCTGATAACCTACAAGGCAATGAAGTTCTTCAAAAGAACCGGAAGGCAGTTCCCTCAAAACCCAACTAGCAGCAAGTTCGGGTTCGACAAAGCAAAGGCCAAATGTTATAATTGTAACCAGTTGGGCCATTTTTCAAGGGAATGCAAAGCTCCCAAATCAAACCCGGGATCTGCTCATGCCTCCTCACATCCTTCAACACCAAAAGTTGCTGGAAAATCAACTGAAACTGCTGCTGTGGCACAAGAAGTTTATTGGAGCTTTATGGTACAAGATGTCACCCCTGCTCAAGCATTCATGGCTGGAATAGGCAATTCTAAGGTATATGATCATCTATGTACTCCAGCCTGTATTGCTAAGGTTAAAATGTACCAGGACTATAACATGTAAATTAAATCCGATATTGAGTCCTTAAACATCTTAATAGGTAATTTTAAAAAGGCTAAATCTAACTATCAACATAAAATTAAGGAGTAAGAGAAAACAGTATCTTCTTTAAAACACGAGCACACTAATTACAGGACTCAAATCAAGGATTTAATATCCAAGTTAACTAAGGCTCAAGCCAAGCTAGTAATAGCTGAGGCTCAAGCAAGGAAGCATGTTATCTTTGAGCAAAACTTCCAAGCCATTCTTGCATCATCCTCCCACTCAAATATTTGTTATCAAAACAAAGGTGAGTTAGGGACCAATGAGATTGCTCCACCACACTCTTATGAGTCTATTAGACAACCAAGGTATGGTATGAAGAGCAAGAAGTCTCATCTACTGGCCCATCTTCCCTTGAGTTGAAGAATGATGAAACCATGGAGACCATCATAGGGAAGGAATAGGTAAATCAACCTATTTCTACTTGTGATGATCAACCCCTATCCCCCAAAGCTAGAAGAAACCGGGCAAAGGCAGCAAGAATAACTGCCAAGAAGGTAGCTAAATCTAAGCTGAAGATTGACCCAAAGCAAAAGGGTGTTTTTATTTTAGTTGGATTCTAGGTGGTAGGCACTTCTAATTTTGGAAAGGAGTGTCGTACCAACACTCCTGTCCTACCAAAGGATCATAAGTCAAAAGGGAAGGCTGTACAAGAAGACAAAAAGATTAAGAAATCTCAGCCCTCAAAATCCCCAAAGATAAAATTACATGCGTAATATGTGGTTTGTAAAACCACTTAGCTAAAGATTGTTATTACAATACAGCAAGCACACGTTATGCAAATAATTTTAAAAAGGGAGCAGCCAAGGAAGGATTCACATTTGGACCTTATCACATGGTTCAAGTGATGAGAAAAGGAAAGCGGGTTTCCGAAGCTAAGTTGCTTTCGGAAGAAACTCATTCTTCCAAAGGGAAAATGGCTTCAGAAGTCAAGCCAAGGAAAGCTCAAAAGAACAAAAGAGCCTCCTCAAAACCTTCCAAGAAGAAGGCTACTTTGGAAGAGAAGGTAGTGAACGCTTCTTCCGAAAACAAAGAAGCTTCGAAAGAAAGTCATGTTGCTCAAGCTTCAACAAGCTCATCTAAACTAATCAACCATGGGATGGAATAGAAGATTAGACAAGATATTGCAGCCATACCTTCCTCTTCAAAGACATCAATTGAACCTTCTATCATTCATTTTGGTTCAATTATGTCATCATCAATGGAAAAACCCAAGACCAAGCAGGCTTGGGTTTCCAATCAAAACTAACTTTTCACCTTATGTGCAGAGACATTCACAAGACAAGAACAATAATGTCTGGATAGTGGACAGTGGATGCTCCAGGCACTTGATCAGGAACAGATCTCTACTTCAACAATTTCAACATTTTGATAGAGGTCCTGTTCAATTTGGAGGTGAGACCGGAGGATACATTTCAGGCAGAGGAAGTGTATCTAATGGCTTGTTAAGAGTGGACAAAGTGAACTTTGTCAAATAGCTTGAACACAATCTCCTAAGTGTTTCTCAATTCTGTGATCAAAAGCATCAAATGCTCTTCACAGAACATGAGTGAATAATCCACAAACCTGGGATGACAATTCCTCAGAAATTGATGCTTCTTAGATCTCCTAGGAAAGGGGATATGTACAAGCTGGATATGAACAATGCTTCCCCATTAGGTGAAGTATTATGCTTTCTTTCCAAAGCTAATGGTGATGAGTCTGCCTTATGGCATAAACATATGTATCATGTAAATTGTAAAACCATGAATAAATTTGTTAAAAATAACTTGGTACATGGTGTGCCCAAAAAGGAATTTTTCTGTATAGACAAGTGTGTTGCTTGCTTGAAAGGAAAGCAACATAGAGTCTCACAAATCCAAATAGGTTAACTCTTTAACCACCCAATTACACTTATTGCATATGGATTTATTTGGTCCAACAAGTATAATGAGCATTGGAAGGAAATCATATTGCCTTGTGATTGTTGATGATTTCACAAGATTTACATGGATCTTCTTTTTAAGAACTAAGGATGAAACTGCTAAAACTTTAAAATATTTTATTCTTAAAATTGAAAATCAAAGTGATCACAAGGTAAATATAATTAGGAGTGATCAAGAGACTGAGTTTAAGAATCAAGTTCTTGACTTATTCTGTAACTCAGATGGGATTACCAGATAATTCAGTGCTCCTAGAACTCCTCAACAAAAGGGTGTTGCTAAGAGGAGGAACAAGACACTAATTAAGGCTACTAGGACCATGTTAGCTTATTCAAAGTCAACACTGCATGCTATGTGCAGAACAGGGTCCTCATTGTCAAGCCACATGGAAAAACCCCTTATGAGCTATGGAACAAGAGGCCACCCTTCATTGGCTTTCTAAGGTCCTTTGGCAGCAGGTGTACCATACTTAACACAAAGGACAACTTGGCAAAATTTGCAGAGAAGTCGGATGATGCTATTTTTGTTGGATATTCCTCTACCTATATTGCTTATAGAGTCTATCACATCAAAAATCAACAATTTGAGGAATAATCCAACATTGTTGTTAATGAGCACACTCCTTGTTTTAGGGGTAATGGCGCTGATCATATTTTTTACTTAGAATTGTTTCCAAACTATTCTAAACCATCTTGTGAGAATGTTTCAGCTGGAATAGGTACTCAAAGTGATTATGATGAAGACCAGCTATTTAAGCTACCCAGACCTCTTCCAAGTTCTCCAAGAGTCTTTGAATCTCAAGCTCCCATCATTGGTAGATCTGATAGCATGACCATTTCAAGAGCCAGTGGAGCTTTAACAAGTTACTAGCAAAGTGAGCCTAATAACTCATCAACTGATAACATATAACACCAAGCTGATTGAAGTAGTATTTTAAAAGAACATGCAACTGTTAATACTACTTCTTAGTCAATTGATGTTGATGATGTTTCTCTTTCATTCAGTCAGTCCTCATTGAATGACACTGAAACAATAGTTGGACCAAGTGTTCATGTTCCTAAGCAAAATATGTCCAACTTGGATCTATCTTTGCAACTGGAAGTGATTCCTAGACTAAGGATTCATAATACTCATCCAGCTGAGAACATCATAGGAGAAGTCTCTGAAGGTGTGAGAACAAGTGGACAAACTTATCATGGGAATGTGTGTTTGTACTCATGTTTCTTGTCTCAGATGGAACCCAAGAAAGTAGAAGAAACCTCAAAAGATAATAGTTGGGTTGAGTCAATGCAAGAAGAGTTGCTTCAATTCAAGAGACAAAAGGTTTGAAACCTTTACCCGCTACCATCTGGTCATGTACCTATAGGCACTAAATGGGTTTTCAAGAACAAGAGAGATTATAGAGGCTTGATTATCAAGAACAAAGCAAGACTGGTTGTTCAAGGATACACCCAAGAGGAAGGAATTGATTATACTGATGTCTTTACACCTGTTACCAGACTTGAGGTAGTTAGAATCTTCCTTGCTTATGTTGCATTTAAGAATTTTACTGTCTATCAACTTGATATCAAGTGTGATTTTCTAAATGGAAATATAGATAGGGAGGTCTATATGTGCCAACCTCCAGGATTCGAAGACCCATAACACCCTAACTATGTGTGCAAATTGGATAAAGCTCTTTATGGGTTGCACCACGCAACTAGGCTATGGTATGAGACTTTGTCTCAGTTTCTCCTAAAGAATGGTTAAACTAGACGAACCATTGATAAGACTCTTTTTATTAAGAAGTATGGAAAAGACATATTGCTCGTTCAGGTCTATGTTGATGATATCATATTTGGTTCTTCAAATGACCAAATGTGTAAAGATTTTGAGAGCATTATGAAGAAGAAGATTGAGATGAGTTCCATAGGAAAAATGGACTTTTTCCTTGGACTTTAGGTGAAGAAAATGAAGGAAGGGTTCTTTATCAATCAATATAGGTATGTCTCAGATATCTTAGAAAGATTTGATATGAAGGATTGTATGCTAGCCAAGACACCCATACCTAGAAACCATGACCTTTATCCTGACGCTAAGGGGGAGGATACTGATCAACATCAGTATAGGGCAATCATCAGTTCTTTGATGTATCTGACAGCAAATAGACCAGATATCATGTTTGCTATATATATTTGTGCAAGATATTAGGTTGCTCCAAAGGTGTCTCACCTAGTTGCTGTAAAAAGAATCTTTAGATACCTTAAAGGAGCACCTAAATTAGGTCTTTGGTATCCTAGGAATAGCAACTTCAATCTCTATGGCTACTTAGATAGTGACTATGGTGGCTGCAACATTAACAAGAAATCCACATTAAGAGGATGTCAATTTCTTGGTGGAAGGATCATATCATGGCAATGCAATAAGCAATCCTGTGTCTCTACATCTATTGCTAAAGCTGAATACATTGCTGCTGCAAGTTACTATGCTCAGCTACTGTGGATTCAAAACTAGATGCTAGACTATGGATCCAACTTCATGAGCACCCCTATCCGCATTGACAACAACAATGCTATTTCCATCACTAAAAATACTATGAAGCACTCCAAGACAAAACACATTGATATCAGGTACCATTTCATTAGAGATATTCAAGAGAAAAACCTGATTATATTAGTTAAAGTTGACTCAAATGAATAATATGCTGATTTGTTCACCAAAGCCTTTGATGAACAAAGATTTAAGTATCTCATTATGACTATGGGATGATAAACATTGACTAATATATCTAATTTGAAAACCTTTTTAAAGTGTGTCTTGTCTTTAGTCAAATAAAATCTAAGCCCTGTTACAATAAGTTATTCTACACAATTGACTAAGTGTGAGTATTTTCGAAGAGAAAATTACCCTTAGAAGAACTCGTCATTATCTTCCAAAGGAAATTTCCTCACTTTAAGCTTTATCTTCCGAAGAGTTTTTAGTCTCAGAAGCATATCTTCACCACTTCCGAAGCTTGAAAACGTCTTCATTCAGAAGACATTCTGTAAGGCCCCATTCCTGGGACGCTTACAGCTGGTCGCTCGTCACCATAAAACATATAAATACTTTTAAATTTCTTAAAACCGTGCAACGGAATTATCAAATTAGACATCTCGTTTCATTATAGAAGCTTTTGCAAAACAATACATCATTATCAAGTTACAAAATACATGTTGCATTACATCACAAAAGCATTATAAATATGGATGCCATCCAAAAGAGCTGAGTAGCCGTCCCGTGCCATCCTCAGCAACATTACCTGCCAACTGGAAACACATAAAAGTCAGCGTTGCTGAGTGAGTCCTAGTTTTAAGATAAAAAATACTTTATCTTTCTTTCAAAATTGTTCTTTCAAAACATAACAGGTTTAAAAATGTGATCACGCATCGTACGTACACATAGATAACCTGCACATGTGCTTAATCCTGTCATGTGCTTAATCCCCCTCTAGAGCACAATTCATCTAGGGTTAAGCGACAAGGACCCCATACGTTTGGTCAATCACCAAGACTGAACCCCTGTGTGCATCCTCATCGGGTATATATAACCCGCACACAGTTGAGCTGACAACCCCTCATTGGTGGTGAATCTCCATACATTTGCTTAATCACACAGATTAATCCCCAGTGTGCATCCTTATGGGGTAGCTAACCCGCCCACGGTTAAGCTAACACTCTGCATTGAGTTGAACCTCCATACATTTGCTTGCAAGCCTTTCTTACATTCGTTCATTCATTAATGCATGCATTCTTCATTTTGTTCATCTTTTCATTATCTTCCACTTTACGTTACATAATACTTTCATTTCTTTCATTAACATTCAACGTAAAGCCAAGGGAAAATAATCATACATAATAATAAGGAACATCAACATACACAGTCAACATCATCATACAGGGCATCATCATACATACATAACACACATCATACATACCATCATACATAAGCATCAATCATACATCATAACATGTACATCATACCACCTATGACCTCAAAAATCAACTTACATAGCCCCCAGGAACCTCCCAAGTCAAAGCCTACATTTCCACTTTTTCCCCAAAAAGTCAGAAAATATTCTAAATGTTCATCCACATTTCCCTTTTTGTTCATTCGCATTTCTTTTTGTTCATAAGCATTTCTTTTTTTGTTCATAAGCATTTCTTTTTTTTTTGTTCATAAGCATTTCTTTTTGTTCATAAGCAATTCTTTTTGTTCATAAGCATTTCTTTTTGTTCATAAGCATTTCTTTTTGTTCATAAGCATTTCCTTTTTGTTCATCTGCATTTCCTTTTTTTTCATCCGCATTTCTTTTTGTTCATCCGCATTTCTTTTTGTTCATAAGCATTTCCTTTTTGTTCATAAGCATTCTTTTTGTTCATAAGCATTTCTTTTTGTTCATAAGCATTTCTTTTTGTTCATAAGCATTTATTTTTGTTCATTAGCATTTCTTTTCGTTCATCCGCATTTTCTTTTTGTTCATCCGCATTTCCTTTTTATTCATAAGCATTTCTTCTTGTTCATAAGCATTTCTTTTTGTTCATCCGTATTTTCTTTTTGTTCATCCGCATTTCTTTTTGTTCATAAGCATTTCCTTTTTGTTCATAAGCATTTCTTTTTGTTCATAAGCATTTCTTTTTACACTTAGACAGTTTTCTAAATTCAGGCGTATGAACTACTGTTTGGGCGCATGAGCAGTCTAGGGCACGCTTATCATCATAATTCGGTCCCCAAACACCATCTATCATGCTCTAAGCTTATATCCTATATTCTAAGCCTTAGAAACACAACCATAACATCATCAAGCATGAACATAGATCAAAATCACACCATACACACAACATACACACATTCAACATACGGGTATAAAACCCAAGTTTTATAAAAAGTTCAATCATGCATCTCTAGCCCTAAAATCAGTTAAAACATGTAAAAGAGGGGTTCTAGAACTCACCTTTGTAGCTCTTTAGTATGGCTTCTCCCATACTTGTTTGCAATTGAGTTCGACCGCCTAGAAACCCACTAAAAACACACACCCGAACACACACACAACACACATAAGCATACGATCGAGGCAAGGCTAGTTAAGAACACTTAAAAACCATGAATTTCTTACCTTGAATTCGACTTTTCAGCTCTTGTTCTTCAAAATCCGAATCTGCACTTTCTCTTTCTAATAATCTTGATGATCTAGGGTTGTAAAAAGAGAGCGGGCAGCCATGCCCACTTTACACCCACTTTTCCAACCTTTTGTCCTTTTTGACACTTTTTACCTCTCAACTTGGGTAAAATATCTTTTCTTTTTTTTTCTTCACTTTATTCTTTCTTTCTTTATGTTTAAAAAATAATCGGGTGTTACACATTCTTATTCTCGGAAGTAAATGTATTTACCTTCAGAAGTAAATGTATTTACCTTCGGAAATAAGTTTTCGTTTCGGAAGAGAAAATCCTTCGGAAATACTTTTACCTTCGGAAGAAGACTTCTCTCTATAATGGAAACCTTTGGTCCCCACACAGTAAAAAGCAAAGATTTTATTAATGATGTCAGAATCTTTTAAATGGTTTTTCACCTTGCCGCCACTGTCACATCTAACCCTAAACCATCTTTTCACCTTATCACCCAAAACCGCCATTTCACCCATTTAAATAATCCCGACTCGTTACTTTAATCTTTTTACCAAAGTTCCTGTCCAAAGCATCCTTCACCCCAAATTCACCCTGCTCAAACTTGTTTCATTATCTCCTTTCTTACTATGGCACTCAAACCTCAACACAACCAAGTCGTATTCCTTGACTCTACCAAGGATGTTGACTTCTGAGACATCATCTCCTTCGTTACCCAATCTACCTACTTCACTTCTCTGACTATGAACCCTAATGTTTGCTTGAACCACATGGAAGATTTCAGGGGTAACGGTCAAATAGTACTCCTAAATGGAGTTAGGGTTATTTAGACAAGTATTTTTGGCCAGGAGTTGATCATTACTGAACAAGTCAATCTACTCTGAAAGAACAAGCCTCTCCTATTCAAACCAAAAAAACTAGAGTGGAATCATGGGCTCCCACTCAGTCACAGGTCTTGCTATCCTTCTCCTTTGACCTTAATATAGGATTTGAGCCTTCTCAGTCTCAATTCCCTGAGCCCCAAACCCAGGCTGCAAGCCCTTAGGAAGAGTCCCAACACTCTCTCGAGAAACCAAAAAGGGACAGCCCCACCAAGGGCTTAATGCCACTAGACATTGACCAAAGTCCCGGGTCATTAGGCTTCATTTCTCTATCATTTACTGACCTTTTAACTTTTCAATGAGGAGATTACGTCTCTTCATGGCAATGAAGTTGATCCACAACACCCTCTAACGGATTAACAAAGCCAAGAGGGACCTCTTGTCTCTAGCACACATCAGTTAACACCTATTGGATCAAGAAGAAGGCTGGTGCAACCAAAACCAAATCACTTAGATAATTTTGGTGCTACATGCAAAGGCCTTCAAAGCTTAACATGGAACTTCCAAAGGTTGTAGAGTTCTTCTGAAGAAAAAGTAAAAGATCAACTTCCGAAGACAGAACTCTACTTCCGAAGTCAAGAGCATGCTTCCGAAGATCAAGTCATAGAAGAACAATCAAAAGACTACTTTCAAAGTATGAAGAAAAGAAGAAGTTCCCAAGTTTTGGAAGAAGCAGCCTCTTCCGAAGTATAAGTGGCTTCGGAAGTACTTATTCTTCTGAAGCCATTTAACCTTCGGAAGATACAGCTATGAACTAGTGGATATAAGTATGGCCTCTGACACTCCGCTGCAGACCTCTGATACTGTATGGCTTTTTCTCAAAGAGCCATGTAGTTGACCATACTTTATTTCAATGTTTACCTTTTATGATAGAACATGTTACCAACTTTAGTTGGTGACAAAAGGTAAGTCAGGGACATGTCCTGACTACCATATCTTAGATAAGACTTTATCCGAGATACCTTAAACTATAGCTTTGTAGTATAGGCTTTAGTTATAGGATCCCAACTGGTATCAAAGTATATCCGGCTGTAGGTAGTATTATATATAGTTTCTAATTGTAACTCGAAGAGATAAGCTTGTAAGAGTCATGTAATATTTGAGTTGAGAAGCAATATATGCAAGTACCTTGAAAATTACTTCCTGTGTTCTTTATTACTTACTATATTGTGATTAACTCTTATTGACTCTATCTTCATCCGAGTGTTGTTCAAGTGAGTTTGAGAGAAAAACAAAGTGTTAGGTGACTTTAACCGATCCTGCAATTGGTATCAGAGCTTCTTAGGCTCTTGATTGCGTGATCTAACCATCAAAATCAACTTGTTTTTCACTCCTCCCTACAACTCACTCACTCAAAATGGCCCTTAAAAAATCCAAAGTAGAGATGGGAACTATGACAAAGGCTCCCATCATTACTACTGAAAACTTCAGGTCTTGGAGCAAAAGAATGGAAGGCTTCATCAGATACCGAGACATCAAGATATGGAACTCCATTGTCAACAGCCCGTATAAGCCAAAGGTGGTATCACCTGGTGGAAACGGTGCCATGATAGAAAAAGATGTTGAAGACTATTCTGACGAAGACCGAAAAAAGATAGACATCGACAACGATGCTATGACCATTCTCATGACTGCAATACCAAACTCCATCATGGTGGGGTTTGAGCATTGTAAGTCTGCAAAGGAATTGTTTGATGCTCTTGCTCAGATGTACTTAAGCTCCAACAACTCAAAGAAGGACTCACTAAAGCAGCAGTTCAAGAACTTCACTTATATTGCTGGAGAGACTCTCAGCCAACAGTATTTCAGGTATATGGATCTTATCTCCTCTCTTCACTCTATGAAGATCACTCCTGAACTCAGAGATCTCACGAGAAAGTTCATGAGTGCTCTTCTAAATGAGTGGGCATTTTACTGTGTCTCTATCAAAGGACAGAGAACTTGAACACTCTCACTATGACAGAACTTTACGGCATCCTTGATGGATATCATTTAGAGATGGAAACTAAGAAGGCCACCAAGCAAGCCGACCTCTGAGTCTTCCTGCTAGCAACGCTTTAATGGTTTCAGAAGGCTCAGCACCCCCACACCTCAGCATTACCTGACTTACTAGCAACCATCCTGCTCTTCTAGACCTTACATCATTTTTCCTAAGACTCCAAGGTCTCAACAGGCTCAACACAATTCCTTTCAGGAAAGTTATGCCTTTTTCTCAGGAAGTGGACACTTCGGTGATTTTCAATACTGTTTTGATGATCTCTAGTGTTTAAATCAGGTGATGTAGAGTATGTGGACATTGTCCAACAGATGGCTCTTTTAACTTATAGAGCGAAGAAGTTCTTTAAGAGAACTGGAAGGCAATTCCCTCAAAACCCAACTACCAGCAAGTTTGGGTTTGACAAGACCAAAGCAAAGTGTTACAACTATAACCAACTCAGTCATTTTTCAAGGGAATGCAAGTCTCCCAAGACCAATCTGGGAACCCCATAGGCCTCCACACATCCCTCAACCTCAAAGCCCAATGGAAAGTCAATTGAAACAGCTGCAATGGCTCAAGAAGTTGACTGGAGCTTCATGGTACAAGATGTGACTCATGCTCAAGCTCTCATGGCAGGAACAAATGATACTCAGGTATATGAACATCTCTGTACTCCAGCCTGTGTAGCTAAAGTTAAACTTTCTCAGGATTACAATATGGAAATCAGATCTGATATTGAGTCTTTAAATATTTTAAAATCTGATTTTAAGAGAGCTGAGTCTGACTATCAAAAGAAAATTAAGGTGGTAGAGAAAATTGTGTCTCTTTTAAAACATGAACACACTAACTACAAGACTCAAATCAAGGATCTGATATCCAAATTGTCTGAGGCTCAAGCCCAGCTTGTCACTGCTAAGGCTCAGGCCAGGAAGCATGCTATCTCTGAGCAAAACTTCCAAGTTATTCTTGTATCATCCTCCCACTCCAAACTCTGTTATTAAAACAAAGGAGGGTTAGGAACCAATGAAATCACTCCACCACACTCTTATAAGTCTGTCAGACAACCTAGATGTGGTACTCAGGAGCAAGAGGTTCCAACTGTTGACCCTTCCTCACCAGAGTTGAAGGATGAAGCAACAATAGTGGCCACCACAGGGAAGAAATAGTTAGAGGTACCTATCTCCTCCTGTGAAGATCAAATCCTATCCACTAAGGCCAGAAGAAGTAGAGCTAAAGCTGCTAGAAGAACTACCAAGAAAGTGGCTGAGTCTAAGCTTAAGATTGACCCAAAGCAAAAAGGTGTCTTTATCTCAGCTGGATTCCAAGTGTTAGGTACTTCTGATACAGGAAAGGAGTGTAATACTAGCACTCCTGTCCTACCAAAGGATCAGAAGTTAAAGGGAAAGGTTGTTAATAAAGAGAAAAGGCCCAAGAAACAGCAACCTTCACAGTCCTAAAAGACTAACATTGCATGCATTATGTGTGGTCTACACAACCACATGACAAAAGATTGTTACTACAATCCTACAAGCACACATTATGAAAATAATGTTAGGAAAGAAGGAGTCAGGGAAGGTTTCACATTTGGACCTTTTCAAACGGTTCAAGTGATGAAGAAGGGAAAGCTGGTTTCCGAAGCAAGGTTGCTTTTGGAAGAAACTCTTTCTTCCGAAGGGAAAATGGCCTCGGAAGCAAATGCTACTAAAGTTTGGAAGAACAAGAAGATTCCCTTGAAACCATCCCAGAGGAGACTATTGATACATGTTTGTCCCTAGATCATGATATGTGATGTAATAGATCTTGTTTGGTATGATTAATGAAATGATATTGATAGTCTGTTAGTTATAATGTTTAATAGTTCATTAATGAGTCGTGACTGAATTGATTTGGTTTATGATTATTTGAATGGTTGCACATTAAGTTATATTAATTAAAACATTCAAACTTAACTTAATGAAGTTCTCATGCGAATGGCTCATGCGAATGAATCATACGCATGAATAACTTCACACGATTGACTCAGTCGCACGACTGAACCAGGAGACTGGATCAGTCACACGATTGTAATATAAGATTGGCTTTGTCGCACGACTGAACACTCAGTCGTACGAATGAATCAACCGCATGGTTCAATCGCACGACTGAACCAAACTAATGGTTCAGTCGCACGATTGGATAGTGCCAACCTATAAATACAACTCAATTCGTGAAAAATAAGAACTCTCGATCAATTACGATTCCAGACGTACCCTAGCCGTCCAGAAACCTTCTAATTCGTTCTCCAAGTTCATAAAACACATTAGATCGATTCCCAATCGATTTCTAACGTTAGTTTCAATCCTTGATTGATTCTTCGTGTGTTCTCACTGATTGGATCGTCAATCAAATAGGATTCCGCACTATTTGATCTAGTTTACACGTTAATCTCTAGGTATTTCGGTCAAATACCAGGTCCTAACAAGTGGTATCAGAGCAATTGGCTCTTGATTACGTGTTGATTCAATCAAGATTGCATAAAAGTTTGTGTTTTTGCACTAAAAATGCAATCTTTGGCATCAAAAGTGATCTTGGAAGTTCCCTGCTCATCGAAGTTTGGTTTCTACGGACTTAGGCGATTAGAACTTGTGAAATTTCGAATTTTTACGGCTGAAACCCGTCAAACCTAGAAATTTTCGCAAAACAGCAGCTTCAGTCGCACGAGTGACTCATTCGCACGACTGGACTCCATTCGCATTGCTCATACGCACGATTGGACATAGTCGCACCCTCATTCGGCCGACTGAACCGTTCGTTCGCATAGCTCATACGCACCAGATTCATTCGCACGACTGAACCAATCGCCCAGTTCATTCGCACGATTGAACCAATCGCAGAGTTTATACGCACGATTAGCTCATTCGCATCCTTCAGTCGCATCAGTGAAAGTTTGTTTGATTAGATTATAAGTTTATTAGTCATGGAAGATCAGATGTCAGCCTTTACTGCTGGGAAGGACTCAAGGATACAGAACCTGCTGTTGCTTGAGAGTGAGGTGGGGAATCACAATAAACCACCAAAGCTTTTGACTTTAGATGAGTTTCCCCACTAGAAACAATGTTTTGAGATCTACCTTAATGGAGTAGATCCTAATCTGTGGGAAGCCATTGAGATTGGTTATAGTACACCGGTGGGAGCTGATGGAGTTAAGCTAACATTAAGCGGGATGACAGACGCACAGGAAGTAAAGTACAATGCAAAGGAAAGAGTGTATGCATTGATCACTCAGTCTATCCCCAAAGACATATTCCACCAGTATTCAGAGAACAAGCAGTCCAAGAAACTGTGGGATGAGCTAGAGAAGAGATATGATGGTAATGCATCATTGAAGGCAATCAAGGCAAAGGAGTTAAAGAAGGATTCGATAACTTCTCATCAATTGGTAATGAAAG
This sequence comes from Flaveria trinervia, assembly GCA_025506515.1. Taxonomy (NCBI): domain Eukaryota; kingdom Viridiplantae; phylum Streptophyta; class Magnoliopsida; order Asterales; family Asteraceae; genus Flaveria; species Flaveria trinervia. Next base: position 101,425 of record JACCIX010000660.1, read on the forward strand.
TTTGGACGAAGTCGTAGACAGATTCTACCACTTGATGAGCGAATTGCATACACATGGAGTGGCTACTTCCATGGAAGAGAAAGTAAGCAACTTCGCACACGGATTGCCTGATAAGTGGGCTACATTCGTGTCTAACCTGAGACAGAATGGAATACTGGTAAAACTGGATATAAATGACTTCATTCTTAAATTGCAAGAAGAAGCACTAAGGATGAAGTATAGAGCTCAGAAGTCTTCGTACACACAAAATCCAGCTTTATACAACGCCACGCCTCAAGCTAAGACATCTGGAGCACCACTCCAGACTGCTTTTGTGTCTAGCTCGTCAGGTCCTTCACATGCTTCTTCTTCTGGATCATACACGTCTGGGTCATCATGTACCCATTATATTGGATCAGAAGCAAACGCTACCAAACTGAAGATCGAGAACCTCGGTAATGTGACCGTGGAAGTAGCTCGAGAGCATATGGATATTTTAGCAGCAGTGGTTCATTCATATGATGGACTTGTTGCCGGGAAGATTGGAAACTGCCATCTGGCAGATGAGGACTACGAGCAGGTGGATGAGATGGAGCTTGAGAGAATGGATATAATGTGGGCCTTAGCAAGTGCTGTCCGGAGGGCGAAGAAGTTTGTGAAAAAGACTGGACAGAACTTGGTTGCTACTAAGGATACCACCTTTGGCTTCGACAAGAGTAAAGTGACCTGCTTTAACTGTGGTGAGAAGGGGCACTTCAAAAGAGAATGTGTCAAGCCAAAGAAGACGGGGAATGGGAACCCGTTCTCATCCTTTACTCGCCAAGACAAGCAAGCATCTAGTTCTACTTCATCAAACAAGGATCCAAAAGCCTTAACTGCTCATGATGATGAAGGACATGATTGGAGTTTTAGGTTTGTCTCACCAGGAGAATCTAACATTGCCAGTGTTGAGGATATTGATGATGATTCTGCGAGTGAAGGTGATCTAGCAGTTAAGATAGCAATGTCACATAGTGAAGAAACAACTGCAGCCGAGGTCAGTTACAAACCAAAAGAGGAAGTTTCCACGTTAGAGACAGAAAAGTCAGAATCACCAGAACCAGAACATCTGATGCTGCACTGATGGCTAATTCTTCTGAACCAACTCAGGTAAGTACCACTGACCAATTTTTAATAATCATGCTTGTTCTGATTGTGATACTTTTAGGAATAGCATAGATGAAAAATTGCTAGGTTATTAGATCATAATGATAACTTAGTAAAAGATTTACGTCTTTGCACTGAGGCTAATAGAGTACTAAAACAAAATGAGCATAGTTATAAAGAAAAGATAGACCTATTGACTAAACAACTTAGGGAAACCAAAGTAGTGGCCTTTAACCAAGCAAATGACATTAGGTACTATCTAAACTCCCTAGAAGAAACTAAGAAGCAAAAAGGCAGTTCTAGAAGTAGAAGTTAATTCATCAAAACAGAAACTGCATAGTTGGACTAGTTCTTCACACATAGTTCAACACTTAGTGAGAGAAAGGAATAAAGGGGAGGGATTAGGCTACAAAGTGGTTCCACCACCACCTGAGACCTTGATGAACACTAAGTCTAGACCAGTAAATAATAACCCCATCAAGGATCATGTGATGACTACTCCTCTTGTTACTGATCCAGACACCTCATGTTCATCTACTGAATCTGGTCAGAAACAAAAGGAGGCCACTTCAAAGGCAAAGGGTAAATTGCCTTGTGTTAATCTGGAAAATGAATTTGAAAAAGTTAACTTAAAGTCAGGGTCAAACAGAGTCAAATCAGAACCTAAAAGGACTTCAAATGCTACTTTTCACATGCTTCAAGTCAAAAACCAGTTAACCAAAAAGTGAAACAAGTTAAAACAGTAAATTTTGTTAAATCAGAGAAAACATCAAACATACAAGAGTCAAAAACTAAAGTGATTGATGTTACTAGAGTGTCACGCACTTCTCCACAAAGAAAGTCTACTCATAAAGTTGATAGCAGGTCATGCTACAACTGTGGAGAATGTGGACACATTGCTTCCTACTGTCATTTCTATCAGACACCTAGGAAGAAGATTGATCTTCAGGACTCTAGACCTAGGTCTTCTAAGCGGAGTTCTCTAACTCCACCTAGAAGAGCTAGTGAACCTAAAGTCCAACTGTAAGCCAGACGACTGTTTATCAAACAGGCATTGCACAAATCTGGCTTATGGAAAGAAAAGTCCACCTACGTGTCAAATACTGATGACAAGAAGGAACCTGAGCTACCTTCACCCTCTAAGGGTCAATGGGTGGAGTTTATGATGTGTGATGCCTCTGGGAAAGCCAAGACAGTCAAAGCTTGGGTTCCTAACCTAAACTAATTCATTTACTTTGTATGTGCAGGGTGTTCGATACAATGCTGAGACTAACACGTGGATTATAGACAGCGGAGCATCCAGGCACATGACAGGAAATATAGACCTTTTATCTAACGTCAAACAAATAAAAGGAGGGCATGTTTCCTTTGTAGGAAACAAAGGAGGCTATATCACAGCTCAGGGAGAAGTGGGAAATCAGAAAGTTAAGTTTGATAAGGTGAACTACGTTCAACAACTTCAGAACAACTTACTTTCTGTTTCCCAAATCTGTGATAAAGGATTTAAAGTCATCTTCGATAACCAGAAGTGTTACGTGCTGAAGAAAGAATATATGATCCCAGAGGACCAAGTTCTGATGACTGCTTCAAGATATAAAGACCTTTATGTCTTGGATCTGTCAACAGCTGCTACAACGGATCATGAGGTTCAGTGTTTTTTATCTAAAGCTACTGAGAAGGATTCAATCTCCTGGCATCGGAGAATGGGACACATTAGTCAAAGGAAGATGAATCATTTGATACAAAAGAATTTAGTGAGAGGAGTAAATGTCAAGAACTTCCAACTTCCTGATTTTGTGTAGCGTGCAAGAAGGCAAACAGACAAAGAAGTCTCATAAGGAAAAGAAAGTTCATTCAATAGAACTTCCTCTTGAGCTTCAGGCAAACAGACAAAGAAGTCTCATAAGGAAAAGAAAGTTCATTCAATAGAACTTCCTCTTGAGCTTCTTCACATGGATCTGTTTGGTCCAGTTAGTACAAGGAGGATTGCAGGCGACGTGTACTGTTTTGTGGTGACTGATGACTACTCAAGGTTCACTTGGGTAATGTTTCTGAAATCCAAATCAGAAACATTTGAGACATTCAAGGAATTAGTAACCACACTGGAATCTCTCTACAAGCTAAAAGTTAGACAAATACGCTCAGACAACGGGACAGAATTCAAGAATCAAGGGATGGAGGCATACTGCAAGGAAAAGGGAATTGTGCATCAATTCACTTCTGCTTACACACCTCAGATGAATGGCGTTGCTGAGAGAAAGAACAAGAGTTTGATAGAGACAGCACGGACTATGCTGGCAGACTCGAAACTGCCTATCCAATTCTGGAATGAGGCAGTGGCAAATGCGTGTTATACACTGAATCGAGTCCTAATAGTCAAGCACCACGGAAAGACATGTTATGAGCTACTACAAAGACGCAAACCGAATTTGGAGTATCTTGAACCTTTTGGCGCACCGTGTACACTTCTGAAGAAGACACAAGAAGGCAAATTCAGCGAGAAGGCAGAAGGAGTGAAGGAATTTTTCTAGGATACAACATACCGAACAAGTGAGTTTACAATAATTCAACGGGTCTTGTCGAAGTGTGGTGTAATGTCGACGTTCAGAGATATACCACACCACCTACAGGCAAAGGACCTGCATACTTCTTCGATTATGATGGATTCTTCAAGTCCTTCAACATCTCTCTCTCTCCCTCGGATGATGAGTTAGCTACTAGGATGATGTATGATATTCTAAATACACCATCTACCACACAGGGAGAATCATCTACTCAGTCAGAAGGGGTAGTCGATGACAGTAACTCCTCCTCTGAAGATGAAACTGAAGCAGATGACCAGAACAGTCAGGAGGAACAGGTTCCAGTTCCTGAAAGTCCACAAGCATCCATAAGTGATGCACCCTCGACTTCGGAACCTAAACTCCACCTTCCTCAGATGCAGAACAAAATGTTCACAATCTTGGTTCGGAGGTGACTGTGCCGACTACTCCAGGATCAGGAACTAAACGTCTATCATCCCCTTGACAATGTTATTGGAGATGTCCGATCAGGAGTACAAACCCGAAATCAGCTATACTCAGCTGATTACGCCTCAGTTATGGAGAGAAAGGTTACATTCATGATGGTGCTTATCGATGTTTTGTTTCGCAGGTTGAGCCAAAATATGTCAGTGAAGCACTAAATGATGAGGCGTGGGTGAGTGCCATGCAAGAAGAACTTCTGCAGTTTAAGAAGTTAGGTGTATGGACTCTGGTTGATAGACCTAAAGGTGCTAAAGTCATTAGCACCAAATGGGTACTAAAATGCAAGAAGGATGACCAAGGAGTCATTATCAGGAACAAAGCTCGACGTGGTTCAAGGTTTTCGCCAAGTCGAGGGGATTGACTATAATGAGGTGTTTGCACCCGTGGCAAGGATGGAAGCTATTCGTATCTTCCTTGCCTATGCATCGTACATGAAGATTAAAGTCTACCAATTAGATGTGAAGAGTGCATTCCTTCATGGGGAAATCAGGGAAACAGTCTATGTAAGTCAACCTGAGGGATTTGAAGACCCTTATCATCGGGATAGAGTTTACAAGCTCGACAAAGCTTTATATGGGCTTCATCAAGCTCCTCGAGCTTGGTATGACAGAAACTCTCGACTCATCTTGTGAAACACGGCTTTCGCAGGGGAGTCATTGACTGTACACTGTTTAATTAGAAAGGATGGAACTACTGCTTGTACAGATATATGTTGATGACATAATCTTCGGGTCAAAGAACGAAGAGTTATGCAAAGAGTTTGAAGCAGTGATGAAGAAAGAGTTTGAGATGAGTGCTATGGGGGAGATGAAGTTCTTTCTCGGGTTACATGGTGGATCAAACACCCAATGGGATCTTTCTACATCAGACCAAGTATGTAGGAGACATTCTTAGTCGCTTTGACATGGAGAATGCTTCTGCTGCTGGGACTCCACTTGCTACGAATCATGATATAGCACCTGATGAGAATGGAGATCTTGTAGATGCCACTATGTACCGAGGAATGATTGGATCCCTCATGTATCTCACTGCCTCAAGACCTGATATCATGTATGCTACATGTTTATGTTCCAGATATCAGGCTAAACCTAAGGTCAATCATCTGATCGGGGTCAAAAGGATTTTTCGCTATCTAAAGGGTACACCCACACTGGGGTTGTGGTATCCTCATGATGATGATTTTGAGCTCACGGCGTATAGTTACTCGGACTACGGAGGTGCAAAATGAACTACAAGTCTACATCAGGGGGGGTGTCAATTCTTTGGGAGAAGATTAGTTACATGGCAGTGTAAGAAGCAGACATCGGTTGCATTGTCAACCTGTGAAGCCGCCGATATGTTGCTGCTGCAAGTTGCTGTTCACAAATCATTTGGATTCAACAGCAAATGCGGGATTACGATTTAAAATTCTCATCTACTCCTATTTTGTTGATAACTCTGCTGCAATTGCAGTAACTAAAAATCCGGTTCACACATCCTAAGACCAAACACATCGGTATTAAATACCACTTCATAAGAGACTGTTTGAAAAGAACTTAATTGATGTGGTTAAAATTAATACTGATTTTCAACGTGATGACCTCTATACTAAAGCCTTTGATAACCACGTTTTCAATATTTGCTAGAGGTCAACGGCGTTAAAAAGAAAGGAGGTAATTCCTGATGAGAATAATGTCTAGTCCGATGTAGTTTGTTAAAGTTTATTTTATTTTATGTTATTTGTTTTTTCTTTTCTGTTCTTATATTTAAACTCATGTTATTTTACTGTTTATTAAAATCCAAAAATAATTAAATCCGAAATGATTTTAGTATTTTAGGGGGAATATGTCAGCAGTTAACATTAAAAAAAATGAGGGAGAAGGGGTAACTAGCTGAAAATAGGTAGATTGTGTCTGTGATACCGATTCAATACCTTTGGAACATGATAGTACACAGGAACAATCAAGAGGGATTTTAAAAATTTAAGTTTTGAAAAAGATGCAAAAGTTCAAAGTCTAAGTCTGTGTAGTCTAAGCAATATAAAAAGGGAAGATGATAGAAAACTGGCAACTCCTAAGGTGACACAAAGAAAGTAGACTTAGAGGCTGCTAGACCACAAATGATATGTTGGTAGATTCAACACAATAGACAATTAGACCTGATTGGTGATCTCAAGATCAAACTAAGTTGTTCAACTGACTGTGGGCTTCCATCTTATCACTGGTTAACACAATCAAATATATTCCAATAAGGGGTAATGAGCATTTAAATGCCACAACGTGTGCGGATGACCATAATTAGAGCAAAGCAAGAAAAATGAAAGACAAATGCAATAAAGCTAATGACTTATGTTATTGGTGCATATTGTGTAAAATAAAATAAGCTGCTCTAACAAGGAGATATGTTGTGTGCCTCTCTGCTGTGCGATGGCACTAACCTGAGGATAAGCATAACCTAGATATTCTAGAATTCATTGTTGTTTGCCGCCTCTCTGCTGTGCGATGGCACTGACCTGAGGACAGGCTTCTCTTTGAAAGCTCTAAGAATAGTCTTTCTTGTAATAATACTCGTAGACCGCTCAAAAACCTCTGAGGAATGTTGATTACCATATAAGTGTGGGATCCACAAATGTTAGCTGAAATAATTAAACTAAGACAGTCACCAGTCTACGTCAAAAGTCTGTGTATGGATTTAAGTGACAAACATACTGACAATCTGAGTGGCTACATTCTCAAGAGTTCAAATCAATGTGAAAATCTAAGAGTTTCAGTATGATTTCCTTAAGTTGCTAACGACTCTGGATGAACACCGAGAATTTAAGCTTCAAAAAGTTTAAGAACAGTCCCAAATGATTTGATGTTCCTGTATGATTCCAAAATTGAATTGGTTCCAGATATGATCAATCTAAGTTGAAGCTGTCTACTCCCTAACCAAATCCCTTAGATTTCCATCTTAGGGTTTTTCTCTCACAAAAGTCCAAAAATAAACTTTATTTGTGTAGTTAGTTTAAGTTTTATGTTATCTTTTAATTTGTGCAATGTCGGACTACATCAGGGAAATCAGAAGGGAATTAACTTACCTAAAAGGGTCATGTCTGAGATGGCCACATGGTTTTCAAATTTTAAAAAGTCACATCTGAAGTGATGAATGGTTAAGAGCTTATAATGTCTATTTCAAAAGGTTAAAATGTTCAAATGGCAGAAAATCTACCAAGTGTGACCCATTCACACGATTGACCATGAATATGACCAAACATGCGAATGGCACCCATTCGCACGTTGGACCATGAATATGGACCAACCATGCGAATGGATCCATTCGCACGACTGGACATGAATTGAGTCATTCAACCGAATGGCGTTTAAGAATGATACTTCGACCGAATGACAGGGTGCGAATGAGTCAGTCAACCGACTGGACTTAGTCGGTTATTGAGATGCGAAATAAAGGAGACCGCTGAGACTCAGTCGGCCGACTGAAAGCGACCGACTGGACAAATCGCAGACTGAACCTCAGTCGCCGAATGAACTGAGCGAATGAGGCCAGTCGGCCGATTGAAATTAGGGTCAGTATTTAAAGGGCCTCAGTCGATCGCATCTCATTCATCACTCCAATCGCACCCCAAATCGCTTTCTTTCCCGTTACTCTGCCAAAATTCTAGAGATAGTTGTTCACATTGCTATTCATCTTCTGACTTTCGATTGACAAGAATACAGGTACATTGCAGTTCAATCTTATAGAAATCAGAAGATTTTGAGTCCAATGGGTTACTCGAGATGAAACATGATCGGATTGAAAATGCCCTAATAACCTACATAACTATAAAATGTTAAAATTAAGTTTAATAGGTCATTAGTGACGAGATTGGGAGTCCAATGGACTAGATATAGAGGTTGTAAAACAAAAAAATTGGTGTGAAACTGAAAATGTGAATCGCACAGTTGGTCTTCACGCGAATGGACAGCAGATGACTTCCTTCAGCGCACGACTGAAGAGGCTCAAACTACCCATACGCAGGCTGACCATGCGTATGAAGTTCAGTCGCATGACTGAGGTAACCGCATGAAGGTATATGAGGACCCAACCAATCGCACACTATGAGATACGTATGGGGTCAATCGCACGACTGAACCCCATTCGTACCATTCAATCGTACGACTGAACCCTTTCGCACGGTTCAATCGCACTGTTGAACTCAGTCGCACAATTTCAATCGCATGACAGAAAGATGTTTCTTCAAGCTTAATGAGTTCATGACTTTCTTAGTAAATGGTACTAATGTTTACTATCTTTGTGTACAAGAGTGCGAGTAGATGGACTAGAGCACAAAGCATAATATATGTGCCACATCTGGACTTAACATCCAGAATGCTGACAGAATTCTCTGGCATTATCAGTTTCTATTGAGATCACGGATTGCGCATGCCATCTCTACCCCTTGCAACCCCATATCGATCCATTCAACAAGCCTTCTGGGAAGGCGCTACGTTGATAGATCTCGGAACCTCACTGCATAAGAAGTACCATATTGGTGAGGATATTACCGTTTCTGAGGAAGATCTAAGGATTGTACTTCAATTGGGGGATGACGGTGATCTGCCCAACCCGTTTACACCCCCTCACTGTCAGAGGATGTTTTCTCAGAGCCAAATACTCTGGGGACATCAATTCAGGGGTACTCAACAAGAGTAACCTCTGTCCCCAGTTTAAATACCTTACACATGTGCTGCTAAAGTGCATGGCTTCAAGAAAAGGTGGGTTTGATGAGCTATCGGATCAGATGCAAAACGCATACGTTGCTTTGGTGCTGAACCATCCGTTCAGCTTCTCTAAGATGATCTTCACCTATCTGGTGGAGAACATCGAGGGGAAAGGAAATGAAGCCTTCTGTATGTACCCACGGTTTATGCAAATGATAATAGATCAGAAGCTTCCTCCCTGCCAAAAGACAGGAGGATTCGGTAGTCTTGGAGGTAATGGATGACACCACCCTGGGAAGGATGAAAGTATACCGGGGAAAGCAAGTGAAGCCTCCGGAGGAGGTTGTTCGGTCATCTTGCCAGAGAGGACTATGTTGCACCGGAAAAGAGAAAGTGGCGTCACGAGGACAGTGACTCTGAGGTGGAACAGATAGCCCTACCCACTCTTGACTCAGATGAGGATGACAGTGGGGATGATGCTATTCCACCCAGAGGCACTGTGTCTGATTCTGTTCCCCCTGTGTCTGTCTCATCTGCTGAAGTAACTGAGTCAGTGGGATTTCATCAAGATTTTGTTCTTAACGAGGAGGATGAGGATGAATCGGATGAGGAGCCACTTACCCGAACTGTGGGAAGGAAAGTTGTTCCCACAGAACATGGGTTAAGGTTGTTGGTGAACAACCGAGAGGCTCCGGAGATACAGAAACTGACCCAACTTATGCTCCGGGGTCCTCAGGCGGGATTGGAGGGGGAGCTTCCTCCTCAACTGGATCAAGGAAAGAGAATGGCCAAACCCCATGGCCAGAAAAAGAAGAAGCGTAGGGTGACCTTTATCACTACCACTTCCACCACATCCACCACATCCACACATCCACCACATCCACCACATCCACCACCATAGCCACCACAGCCCCCACGGCAACCGCAGACACCACCAGACCGACCACCACAAGACAGATCCCAGCCACCACTACATCATTCACCCCCCACTCACCACCACTATCATCCCGACCTGACCCGATATTTACCACCACCACCACCACCACTAGCCACCAAACCGAGCCCTCAGCCTATCCCTCACACACCTATAGATCTCCTCTACCTCCAATCGGGGTAGAGGAACAGTTGTCGGCGTTAAACAGAATGGTGTTGCGATTGCTGGCGGTTGATGAAAAGACAACTCAGATCCGCCAGCTTACTGACCTGACTGCTGCACAATCGCATAAAATTGCAGAGCAGAGATCGAGTAATTGAGGAGCAGGCCCAGCAATTGGCTGCTCAGAGCACCCAGATGGACCAACTCCGAGCTCAAAGTGTCGCAGCAAGTAAGCAAATAGAGGAGTTGGAAAAGGCTAAGAGGACCATTTTGCTAAAATTGAAAGGATCAAAGCAGGAACCTTTAAAGATAAGGGATGGGGATGGAAATGATGATGATAATGAAGATGATGAAGACGATGATGATAATGAGAGTGATACTGATGAAGAGAAAACCGAAGAATGGTGTGAAGATGAAGACACTGACGGAGGAGAAGCAGTTGAATCTGTCTCGCTCCAGGGCAAGAGAAAGAACAAAGAACAGACAAGATCAGTCAGCTTCTGCTTCTGCACCTTCACGTGAAGAGTCGAGTATTCAGGATAAAAGTAAATAGTAGATGTTTATGTATTTATTTACTTTTGTATTCTGTATTGAAAAACCATGTACTAAATTTTATATTAAGTTAATGCATTTTGTTTGATAAATTACTAATGATTTGAGTGTGAAATGTGTAAATCAAACAGATCCAAAGTACAACAGAGATGAGTTTGATATTGCTCCCCTTCAACAGGTCAAGTCTCAACTCACAATGATTCTTGATCTGCAAGGGATTGTGAGAAGGTCAGTGAGTTATACCCCTGAAGAAGGTGAAATAATTCATGACCTATCTAACGAGCAACTAGCAGAGATGTTCAGACTCAATCCTGATGAAATTGTCAAGGATGCTCCAACAGTTGATTCAACCAGTGATGACAAACTAAATGACGTTAATGAAGTTGAGGTTGAAGATATTGCTGCAGAAGAGTACCCGCAGTACGCTGACAACGAGGGTAATGTGGTCCCCAATCTGGGTGAGTCCCTAGTCAGTGATATGTTTGAGGTACTAGACAAGATGGAGCAGGAAACAGGAAAGACCGAAGGAACAGCCCAAGCCTCAAATGATGACGTAGACATTCGAAAGGCTGAGTGGGCTGAATGTTTTAAAGAAGTTAGAGCCCAACGTGCTGCACCGAAGAGGGATGCCTACACCAAGTTCTACAGCGTCAAGAAACATCTTACGGTGTCAGGCAGGATTATAGCATGGGCATATTTTGATGATCTTAACGTTTATGCCGTTAAGAGGGAGAAGGGCATAGAGTACTTTAGATTTCCACATGATCTAAAGACTCTACCAGGTTTTGAGCTCAACCAACTGGCCAAATTGAAGCTGTTGTATGCTGACCCGAGAAAGATGTCAGGCTGGTTTGAGGCTGCCCTAAAGAAAGAGTACCACACCAGGTGGATTAACTTCAGACCTTAACAACCTACAAGGTATATTAGAAGGTCTGAGATGGATGCCATTACTAGAAAACCAAAGATTGTGTTGAAGTGGAATCCTCCGCGCACAATGTCAAGAATCCCACTTCGGGAAATGACTAAGGATTTCACACCACACTTTAAGTGGTGGTACTATGATTGGAGAACTGCTGAAGCTGTCATAGTCCTGGATAAAGAGGGCCAAATGGATACCATCAGGGTATTCGACCCAATGTGGCTAACCAACTTGTCTGCTAATGATGTCTATACATTATACAAGTGGCCATGTTCTATGACACACAAGACATTGTACAAGCCCTCCAGTTCCAAAATGTTATACGACTTTGCTTCGCGTTTGATATTCACGCAGGAGTCACACAAGAGGACAAGTACAAGAAATATGAGGAGGTAATGAAGAAAACAAGACATTAGAGAGATCTAGGTCCAAGGGGGAGTTTGTTGATACATGTTTGTCCCTAGATCATGATATGTGATGTAATAGATCTTGTTTGGTATGATTAATGAAATGATATTGATAGTCTGTTAGTGATAATGTTTAATAGTTCATTAATGAGTCGTGACTGAATTAATTTGGTTTATGATTATTTGAATGGTTGCACATTAAGTTATATTAATAAAAATATTCAAACTTAACTTAATGAAGTTCTCATGCGAATGGCTCATGCGAATGAATCATACGCATGAATAACTTCACACGATTGACTCAGTCGCATGACTGAACCAGGAGACTGGATCAGTCGCACGATTGTAAATAAGATTGGCTCAGTCGCACGACTGAACACTCAGTCGTACGAATGAATCAACCGCATGGTTCAATCGCACGACTGAACCAAACTAATGGTTCAGTCGCACAATTGGATAGTGCCAACCTATAAATACAACTCAATTCGTGAAAAATAAGAACTCTCGATCAATTACGATTCCAGACGTACCCTAGCCGTCCATAAACCTTCTAATTCGTTCTCCAAGTTCATAGAACACATTAGATCGATTCCCAATCGATTTCTAACGTTAGTTTCAATCCTTGATTGATTCTTCGTGTGTTCTCACTGATTGGATCGCCAATCAAATAGGATTCCGCACTATTTGATCTGGTTTACACGTTAATCTCTAGGTATTTCGGTCAAATACCAGGTCCTAACAGAGACTGCTTTAGAAGAAAAGGTGGTGAAGACTTCTTCCGAAAAGAAAGAAGCTTCGGAAGAAGGTCATGTTGCAAAAGCTTCTATAAGCTCATCCTCCAAGATCGACCAAAGGATGGACTGGAAGGTCAAGGAAGATGCTGCAGCCCAAACCTCTTCTTCAAAGACATCTATTGAACCCCCATGCATATCTTTTGGTTAAATTATGTCATTATCCTTGAAGAACCCAAGACTAGCAAGGCTTGGGCTTCAATCAAAACTAACAATCTCATCTTATATACAGGGAGATCCATATGACAAGAACAACAATGTTTGGATTGTGGACAGCGGATGCTCTAGGCACATGACAGGGAACAAATCTCTCCTTCAACAGTTTCAACACTATGATGGAGGTCCTGTCCAATTTGGAGGTGAGGCCGAAGGATATATTTCTGGTAGAGGGAGTATATCCAATGGTAAGTTAAAAGTTGAAAATGTTAACTTTTTCAAACAGCTTGAACACAATTTGTTAAGTGTTTCTTAATTCTGTGATCAAAAGCACTAGATGCTTTTCATAGAACATGAGTGCATTATCCTCAAACCAGGGATGACAATTCCACTGGAATTGGTGTTTCTTAGATCTCCCAGGAAAGGGGATATGTACAAGTTGGATATGAACAATGCTTCCCCAATGGGTTAAGTATCATGCTTTATTTCCAAAGCTGATAATGATGAGTCAACACTATGGCATAAACATATGTGTCATGTAAGTTTTAAGACAATGAATAAATTGGCTAAAAATAACTTGGTACATGGTTTACCTAGAAAGGAGTTTTTCTGCAAAGATAACTATGTTGATTGCCTGAAAGGGAAACAACACAGGACCTCTTATAAATCCAAATGTGTTAACTCTATCACTACTCCATTACACTTATTGCACATGGATCTTTTTGGTCCCACAAGTATAATGAGCATTGAAAGGAAATCATACTGCCTTGTGATAGTTGATGATTTTACAAGATTTACATGAGTATTCTTTTTAAGAACTAAAGATGGAACTGCTGAAACATTAAAATCTTTATTCTTAAATAGAAAATCAAATTGACCACAATGTTAAAAGAATTAGAAGTGATCAAGGGACTGAGTTTAAGAACTTCATTCTTGACTCATTCTGTAACTCAAAAGGGATTGCCAGACAATATAGTGCTCCCAGAACTCCTCAACAAAACGATGTTGCTGAGAGGAGAAACATGACACTTATTGAGGCTGCTCGAACTATGTTAGCTGATTCAAAACTACCTCTAACATTCTAGGCAGAGGAAGTTAGCACTGCATGCTATATGCAGAACAGAGTTCTTGTAGTTAAGCCACATGGAAAAACCCCTAATGAGCTATGGAACAAGAGGCCACCGTTGATCGGGTGGTGAAAGTTCAATGTTTAACGACTTTATTTCCATGGTTTACATGTAAATTTATGAGAAATAGAGTTACCTTTGGGATTATTTTGTGATTGTAGGTTAAACGTGAAGAATACAAGAAATGGAAGAAACGAGACGAGAATCGGAGCTCAAGAAGTAAAGATATGATAAACCGAAGTTGTACGACAACGGTATCTTAAAACGGGCATAACTTGAGTTAGGAAAAGAGTTACGGGACCCACGACCTATCAACGGAAAGGTATCGAAAAGCTACACATGAAAATCAAGGTTTAACAGGGAGGTGGCGCCACCGACGCCGGGGTCCGGGATTTTGTTGAAGATTTGACCTAAATTAAAGGGATTTAAAAGGAAAAAAACCCTAATTCGAATGACAACTTTTACACAACAATTTTGGGATGAAAATTAGAAATCTTTGATCATTCTCAAGCTACTCCATCATCAAGATCATCAATTTTACAAGATTCACATGATCAATTACAATTTTGTTAAAGAATCGATGATGATGCAAGGCTAAATCAATTGTGATTCACTTCGGGGGACGGGTTTGTGCAAGTTTCTATTTTTCTTAGTTGTAACCTAGATTTGAGATTGGATCTTGAACCATTTAAGTTCTTTTGGATTCAATTTATGATTTTGATTATTTAAACGGTTTGATTATGTTTAGATCTGATGTTGATATTCTATGACTTTGGTTGTCTTTAATCATTGTGTGATTGAGTATTAAAATTAGCGTTTCATTATTCAAATTGGTAATTGTGTGAATAAGGTCCTTTAAACTCTAGTCCATGATTATCACTTAAATCATATCATGTATAAGTCACTATTAATGACTTCTCACTAGGTTTCATTCGAGAAAAATTGTAACTTTGCCAAACCTGAATCCTGAAGTGGGTTGCTTTTTCTCCAAGATTGTTTAAAACTTAAACTTTTATTTTGTTAATTTGATTCTTTTGCAATTCAATTAATCAAGCAATTTTCTTTTTAATGTTTAATAGTTTTAAATTAATCGTTGCTAGCACTTCCCTGTGATTCCCTGTGGATTCGACACCCTGCTTACCCTTTACTATTAAGGGTGATTAGGTACTCTTTAATATATATTTTTGACCGACCACACGACATCTATCAAAATGGCGCCGTTTCCGGGGAAGGACAACACCTTGCCCGTAATCATCGCAGCCAATTTAGAAGAAGATCAAGAAGCCTCTTTGTTACAGGTTCTTCATACATACATAGCAGCGATAGGGTGGACACTTGCTGATTTGAAAGGTATAAGTCCCTCAATTGTGATGCACAAGATCATAACTGACGTCGATGCCAAACCGTCCCGCGATACTCAAAGAAGGTTGAACCCAAACATGCGAGAAGTGGTGAAAAAAGAGGTACTTAAATGGTTGGATGCAGGAATAATCTACCCAATCTCTGACAGTACATGGGTAAGCCCAACGCAAACGGTACCGAAGAAAGCAGGTATACAGGTAGTCAAAAGTGAGAAAGGTGAACAAATGCCACACGGGTAACCGGGTGGCGTGTTTGTATTGATTATAGGAAATTAAATGCTGCCACATCTAAAGATCACTTTCCACTTCCATTCATTGATCAAATCATTGAAAAATTGGCAGGTCAGAAGTTTTATTGTTTTCTAGATGGTTATTCAGGGTATAATCAAATTGCTATCCATCCTGAGGATCAACAAAAGACTACATTCACTTGCCCATATGGCACATTCGCTTTTAGGCGAATGCCATTTGGCTTGTGTAATGCCCCGGCCACCTTTTAAGGTGTATGATGAGTATCTTTTCAGATATGGTCAGGGAGTCCTTAGAAATTTTCATGGATGATTTTTCAATTTTTGGTGCTACCTTTGATAAGTGTTTACACGAATTAACCAAAGTTTTGAAACGATGCGTCGAAACAAATTTGGTCTTAAGTTGGGAGAAAAGTCATTTCATGGTTCAAGAGGGAACGGTTTTAGGTCATGTCATATCTAATCGGGGAATTGAGGTAGATCGGGCCAAAATTATGGTAATTTCTACTCTACCTCCTCCGGTTAATGTTAAAGGTGTGCGGTCATTCTTAGGACACGCAGGGTTTTATAGACGGTTCATTAAGGGTTTTAGTGTCATAACTAAACCCTTATGTAATTTACTCTTAAAAGACGTACCCTTTGTGTTTGATAAAGAATGTTTGCACGCTTTCAACACTTTAAAAGATAAATTAGTGCAAGCCCCAATATTGCAATCACCTAACTGGTCACTTCCATTTGAAATCATGTGTGATGCAAGCGATTTCGCAATTGGGGCTGTTTTAGGTCAACGGGTGGATAAGAAACCCGTTGCCATATACTATGCTAGCAAAACATTAGCTGATGCATATTAAATTATACAACAACCGAAAAGGAATTGCTTGCGGTAGTATATGCTTTAGATAAATTCCGATCATACATATGGGGAAGCAAAGTAATTGTTTATTCTGATCACAGTGCAGTCAGATACTTAATGGAGAAGAAGGATGCCAACCTAGACTCATACGCTGGATCTTGTTACTACAAGAATTTGATGTGGAAATACGTGATAAGAAGGGAAGCGAGAACATGGTAGCGGATCATCTATCAAGAGTTGTGCATCATACCATTGATTCACAACAGGAGATTAATGAGACATTCCCAGATGAGCAATTACTATCCATATCATCAGAACCATGGTATGCTATTTTTGCAAACTATTTGGCTGCAGGTACCATTCCCGATCATTGGAACAAAAGGAAGAGACAACAATTCATGTCCCAAGTGAAATACTATATATGGGATGAACCAGACTTGTTCAAAGTTGGAGCAGATCAAATTATCAGGCGATGCATTCCGAATCCAAAATTCCGAATGTGTTAGAGCATGCACATTCATCCGCATGCGGGGGTCATTTTAGCGGACAGAAACGGTCACAAGATCCTATCTTGTGGACTCTTTTGGCCAACTATCTCCGGGATTCTTATAATTTTGCCAAAAATTGCATAAAATGCCAACAAATGGGAAGCATATCGAAACGCAATGAGATGCCCATGCAACCAATTCTTGTGGTTGACATATTTGATGTGTGGGGAATTGATTTCATGGGCCCCTTCCCAAATTCGTTTGGCAATTTATATATTTTAGTGGCAGTCAATTATGTATCAAAATGGGTGGAAGCGATCGCCACTAAAACAAATGACCATAACGTTGTGTGTAAATTTGTTCAAAGTAATATTTTCTCTCGATTTGGTCTTCCCCGTGTGATCATAAGTGATGGGGGGTCACACTTTAAGAATTTTCACTTTGGTAAACTATTGAAATGTTATGGCATAGACCACCGAATTGCAACACCGTACCACCCTCAAACGAGTGTCAAGTGGAGGTATCCAATAGGCAAATTAAAGAAATCTTACAAAAAACGGTACGATCGGACCGTAAGGATTGGTCCACCAAGCTAAACGACGCCTTATGGGCCTATCGCACCGCTTTTAGAACGCCTATTGGCACGACCCCTATCGGTTGGTATACGGGAAAGGATGTCATTTACCTGTAGAACTAGCACATCGTGCTTTATGGGCAATTAAAAATGTTAATCTTGATTACACTGTTGCAGGAAATGCACGGAAGTTGAGTTTGAATGAATTAGAAGAATTAAGGAACGAGGCATACGAGACGTCAGCCGCATAAGGCAAGGATGAAAGAAGTGCATGATGCCAAACTACGGAAGAAAACTTTTGAGGTAGGCCAAAGGGTGTGGTTGTATAACTCGCGATTAAAAATGTTTCCAGGAAAGTTAAAAAGCAAATGGATGGGACCGTACATTGTGATTCGGGTTGGTAAATTTGGCGATGTTGAGATCGAAGACCCTAAGGATGGTGTGCGACACACGGTGAACGGACATCGATTAAAACATTACGTGAACAGTAAGGATGTGAGCAGAAATGTCGACGAGTTGGTGAGCTTCTTGGTAAGTGCACCAACATACACGACCAATGAGTAAGGTTCAGGTAACAGTCTGGCTAAAGACCTAAAACTTAGCGCTTCCCGGGAGGCACCTCAGAGAACTTTGTGGGTATGTTCCCTAGAAACCCTCACGAGACTTCACTCATCCACTCGGGGTTACCGAGGGGTTTAAAAGGCTTGTTGCATATGCTAAATGCAACCGTGATTCCTACGAAATGTGAGGAGAATCTTGACTCATAAGGAACAATGCCACGCACCAAGGAATCAACCTTTAGAGGAAAAGGCAAAGCTGTTGCCTCATCTTCGGAACCCTCTGGAAAACGTTCAAGGCACAGCACAAGCACCATCAGTGAAACAAGTTCTGATAATGAAATGGATGAAACAATGGGAACTAACTCCAGTGGTGATGACATTGACTATGACTCTGATGGGAATCCCGTCTGGACGGAGTACAAGAAACCACTGTCCAAATTCCCACGAGAGATGCAACTGCAACTGTATATGGATAAGTTCAAAGGCAAAAACGATCTTACAACACTCATGGTCTGTGAGAGACCTATGGAACTACCAGAATTTCGAATGTTTGGTGTGGTTGAATGTTTTGAAAGATTGGGGTGGAGGCAAGTACTAACATTTGTCAAGATGGATCGCCCACATGTTTATGTGAATCAGATTATGGAATGGATGTCTACTTTGGTGAGAAAAGATGGATCAAACCCACCACATACCACCACATTAACTGGCAAAGTCGGGGGGAAGACAATGGTTATGTCGTTTCAAACAATCTCACAAGTAGCCAAGTTTGACACTGCACTCGGGCCTTATGAATATCTCCATGAAAGCTCAATTCTAGAAATCCCAACTGGGGATTATCTACGAGAGGTATTGAATGATGTATTTGCTGTTCCTATCACTGCATTAGATTCTGACAACATGAACAAAAGCAACATGAAGATTTTACCAAAGTTGTTAACAGTGATCCTGAGCAAGAATGTGATTCCTAGAATCTCTGATAGAGGGAAGGTGAGACATTATGAGTTAAGAGTACTTCATGCTCTCCTCACCGGTAGACACATGTTGTCATACCGGCAATGGTAATGATGAACATTTGGGAAAGTCGTGAGAGTAGGGCCCGATTGATGATCCCTCATTGTCGATTAATTACTATGTTGTTGCGTAAGCAAAAAGTTGTGTCCAATGAT
This sequence comes from Flaveria trinervia, assembly GCA_025506515.1. Taxonomy (NCBI): domain Eukaryota; kingdom Viridiplantae; phylum Streptophyta; class Magnoliopsida; order Asterales; family Asteraceae; genus Flaveria; species Flaveria trinervia. The sequence goes on from JACCIX010000660.1 coordinate 120,556, forward strand.
GCTTTAGCCATTCCAATTACTATTCTGAAGTTCAAGCTTAATCCGTTGGGAGGACAATCGTGGGAATACAAGAAGACCGCTACGCATTATCAACTACGAGACAAGGACAGTGGTCGAGTGTTGATGGTAAGACGAGATGATGTACCTCACTATGAGAATGCAGATGATGTAACTACGGAACAAGGTAGTGTGGGGGCGCTTGAGGATATGGGTGCCGACACAAGGGCACGAACGGAGGAAGAAGAGATTCAGGAAGCAATTGTCAGGGCTAGACCATTTGGATTTTCAGGATGGACCTGGATCAAAGGCACATATATGATGAGCAGTCTCGTGAACGAGAAAGACAAAGAAGGTGGAGGGAGAGTTACGATAGGAGGGCGCAGGAGTATGAACAACAAAGGAGGGATGCATGGGCAACACAAGAACAACGAGACAGAGAGCTACATGATGATATGAGGATGTATGCGCGGGACGCCGCATATGCACGAGAACAATCTATTAATGACTATTTTTTGTATCAGGAGCAGGTTCGCCACTACAATGATTACCACGTAGGGCTGCCGTATCAAGCTCATCCACAACCGGTGGACTGGAGTATGCTACCAGAATACATGCCAGCGCAACAATATGAGAGGTACCTACAAGCTCAACCGTCATAGTGGGTGCCAAGGGATACATCACCTGATGGAAGCTCACACGCAACGGGAGAAGCCGGAAGCTTTGACATGCACGCCATGCACCAAAGTTTAATGGAATCTTTCTTTGGACCACCACTGCCCAGACCTCCATTTGGATAAGATCAGAACACTCTCTGATCACTTGATCAGGTCCATATGTTTCTCCACTCTATCTGTGTCATGTTGAACACTTTATGTTTCATTTATTTTCGTCTCTTTTCTTTTGGTGTGTTTAATCTGTGATTGGGGGGTCAAACAATAACAATGTATGTGGGAAGGTGTGCATCTACAAGTATGTTTGTTATGGTAAAAAAAACTTGAATGTTGATCTATGGTTGATGTTTCAAGGAAAGTTCAGTGTGCTTAGAAAACCAGAATTTTCAATACACGTTACTTGTCGTTTATTAAATAATTGATATAGATCATAGGTCATGGCCATATGTTTTAAATCTAGGGAACAAAAGTTTTCTAGCAGGTTATTTTTGCGAATGTGACGGATGCCTGGTTAGTATTAACAAGATTGTGGTATAATAAACTCATGTGCATATCGGTAGCCTAAATTCCTACTTGGTGAGATTTTGAACCTATTACTTAAAACACAATTATATATTCATTTGTTGAGAGTATGCCATATATTACGTTTGTTACAGAACTTGTATTGTTTGATGCATACCAAAACCATAAGCAAGATGTTTGCATATAAATGACAAAGGCAATTTAGGAACCCATTTACATGTTATCATGTGTTATTGTTTTCCATCCTAACCTTAGTAGCCATGTCGAGCCGTAAACCATTCTTTTGTTAAAACCGATAAATAAAGCCCATGTGTTAGTTGATAACCGATCGTTAAGCCGTTCAAAAAAAAAGAAAAAAAATATCATAAAAGGATTAAAGTGAGTCACTTTGTGATTTATGTTGATAACGATGGTTTAACGATTTGGTCTACATCTTTGGTTGCGTTAGTCATAAAAAAAAACCTTCCTACCCGTATCTAAGCCCAAAAACCCGTAAGTCCTTTAGATGTGTGCAAGATCTATGCAAATGGTGGAGGTGTGATTGCTATACAAGTTTATGTGGACAAGATGGTATATTGGTTATTGAGTGATTACACTAGTACATATTTTACTAGTCCATATATAAACCAAGAGAGAGTGAATTATTGTGAGGGGTATGCACATGAGACTAAAAATCAAAATCATGTTAATCTTAGTTGGGTGATTTCTTATTTTGCCTGTAATTGACTTGCTAGAATGTAAACCTGTTGAACGAGGCAAATCTTATATATAAGGGCATGACCTTGGACCTTAATTGATTTTTAATAAGGGACTAGTGATGTATATTTTCAATGATGGTTTTATAAACTAAAATTGAGCTTTGCTTGAGGACAAGCAAAAGGTAAGTGTGGGGATTGTGATCGGGTGACGACTTTATTTCCATGGTTTACATGTAAATTTATGAGAAATAGAGTTACCTTTGGATTATTTTGTGATTGTAGGTTAAACGTGAAGAATACGAAGAAATTGGAAGAAATGGGACGAGAATCGGAGCTCAAGAAGTAAAGATATGATAAACCGAAGTTGTACGACAACGGTATCTTAAAACGGGCATAACTTGAGTTAGGAAAAGAGTTACGAGACCACGACCTATCAAAGGAAATGTATCGAAAAGATACACATGAAAATCAAGGTTTAACAGGGAGGTGGCGCCACCGACGCCTCCATAGGCGCCACCGACGCCGGGGTCCGGGATTTTGTTGAAGATTTGACCTAAATTAAAGGGATTTAAAAGGAAAAAAACCCTAATTCGAATGACAACTTTTACACAACAATTTGGGGACGAAAATTAGCAATCTTTGATCATTCTCAAGCTACTCCATCATCAAGATCATCAATTTTACAAGATTCACATGATCAATTATAATTTTGTTAAAGAATCGATGATGATGCAAGGCTAAATCAATTGTGATTCACTTCGGGGGACGGGTTTGTGCAAGTTACTATTTTTCTTAGTTGTAACCTAGATTTGAGATTGGATCTTGAACCATTTAAGTTCTTTTGGATTTAATTTATGATTTTGATTATTTAAACGGTTTGATTATGTTTAGATCTGATGTTGATATTCTATGACTTTGGTTGTCTTTAATCATTGTGTGATTGAGTATTAAAATTAGGGTTTCATTATTCAAATTGGTAATTGTGTGAATAAGGTCCTTTAAACTCTAGTCCATGATTATCACTTAAATCATATCATGTATAAGTCACTATTAATGACTTCTCACTAGGTTTCATTCGAGAAAAATTGTAACTTTGCCAAACCTGAATCCTGAAGTGGGTTGCTTTTTCTCCAAGATTGTTCAAAACTTAAAATTTTATTTTGTTAATTTGATTCTTTCTCAATTCAATTAATCAAGCAATTTTCTTTTTAATGTTTAATAGTTTTAAATTAATCGTTGCTAGCACTTCCCTGTGATTCCCTGTGGATTCGACACCCTGCTTACCCTTTACTATTAAGGGTGATTAGGTACTCTTTAATATATATTTTTGACCGACCACACGTTCATTGGCTTTCAAAGGTCCTTTGGTAGAAGGTGTACCATACTTAACACAAAAGACAAGTTAGCAAAATTTGCTGAAAAGTCGGATGATGCTATCTTTGTTGGATACTCTTCTAGTTCCAAAGCTTATAGAGTATACAACATTAAGAATCAAAAATTTGAGGAGTCATCCATTATAGTTGTTAATGAGCACACTCCTTGTGTTAGGGAGAATAACCCTGATCATATCTTTGATTTAGAATTATTTCCAAACTATTCTAAACTAGCTTGTGAGAATGTTTCAGCTGGAACAAGTGCTTAAAATGATGCTGATGCTACTGCTGATGATCAATTGTTTGAGCTACCATGACCTCTTCCAAATTCTCTAAGAGCTGCAATAAATCAAGCTTCCACCATTCACAGATCTGACAGCTTAACCATATCAAGGAATAGTGAAGCTTCAACAAGTGAATCACTTGCTGAGCCTCAAAACTCATTAGGTGATCCATCACAACACCAGGCAGAAGGAAGTAGTGTTTTGAAGGAACATGAAACTGTTAATACTACTTGCCAACCATTGATGATGTTTCTCATTCATTCAATCAGTCCTCATTGAATGACTTTGAAACAACAGCTGGACGGAGTGTACCAGTTCCTGAGCAGAATATGTCCAATCTGGATCTATCTCTACAACTGGAAGGGATTCCTAGTCTTAGGATTCATAACACTCATCCAACTAAGAACATCATACGTGATGTCTCTAAAGGTGTGAGAACAAGAGGGCAGACTCGTCATGGGAATGTCTGCTTGTACTCATGCTTCTTATCCCAGATGGAACCCAAGAAGGTGGAAGATGCCTTGAAAAATAGTAGCTGGATTGAATCAATGCAAGAGGAGCTGCTTCAATTCAAGAGACAGAAGGTATGGAACCTATGTCCGCTACCATCTAGTCAAGTACCTATAGGCACTAAATGTGTTTTCAGAAACAAGAGAGATGATTGAGGCTTGATCATCAAGAATAAAGCAAGACTTGTAGTTCAAGGATACACCCAAGTGGAAGGAATCGATTATACTGATGTCTTTGCACCTGTTGCAAGACTTGAGGCAGTTAGGATCTTCCTTACTTATGCTGCATCTAAGGACTTCACTATTTACCAACTCGATGTCAAGTGTGCCTTTCTATATGGGGATATAGATAGGGAAGTCTATGTGTGCCAACCTCTAGGATTTAAAGATCCACAACACCCCAACTATGTGTGCAAATTGGATAAAGCTCAATATGGGCTGCACCAAGCGCCTAGGCTGTGGTATGAGACTCTGTCACAATTTCTTCTGAAGAATGGCTATACTAGAGGTACCATTGACAAGACTCTCTTCATCAGAAAGTCTAGAAAGGACATTTTGCTTGTTCACGTCTATGTCGATGACATCATATTTGGTTCTTCAAATGACCAAATGTGTAAGGCATTTGAAAGCATTATGAAGAAAAAATTTAAGATGAGTTCCATGGGAAAAATGGACTTTTTCCTTGGAATTCAGGTAAAGAAAATGAAGGAAGGGTTTTTCATTAATCAATCTAAGTATGTTTCTGACATCTTAGAAATATTTAAGATGAAAGATTGTAAGCCTGCCAAGACACCCATACCCAGAAACCACAATCTTTGTCCTGACCTTGAGGGGGAGGATACTGATCAACACTTAGCCAATCTTATAAACTTGTAATCAAGTCGAGGTTTGGTGTAACTATATGTGTTCTATAAACTTGCTAACTCATAAACATTGACATGAATTGCTACTTGTAAATCTTTATATATATATATATACATATATATATATATATATATATGTGTGTGTGTGTGTGTGTGTGTGTGTGTGTGTGTGTGTATTTAACCAATGGGAACTCACCAACTTTCAAAGTGGACCCTATATTTTTAAAATGTTTCAGGTTTGATACTTGAGGAACTCTTCTTCCTCATATAGGTCTTGGACTTAGATAAATTAAACATCTTATGTTGTTGGTTATATTTTTGTGTATTGTATTGAATTAATTTACTTGTATTATTCAATGAAAAATGGTATTTAATATTATTCCAACTTATTTAGTTCCATGTGCTATGAACAATCGTTTCACATTCGTCCGTCCCGATGATTCCGCCGTCGGTTTGGGTGTGAAAAATGGTGTGATAAATATTATGTTAATCTTATGGTGGTCTTGAGAAAAATATTGATGGGTAGCATCTACATTTGAACAGAAAGTTATAAATTTATGGTTTGTGATTGTGATTGTCATACACAGTTGAAAAACATATGATCAACTTTCATTCACGAAACCGGTCTTCATAATAAATCCATGGCTAATGAACTAGAAATGGTTATTAGAAATCATATCACTTTAACTTTCTGATCATTTGCGGGTTCCCTTTTATTATTTTGAGAAATCTTCAGTAATTGTTACAGTTTTCTAAAATTAAGGGTATGTTAGGAAGGAACCTGATCAACTCTCTTTTTAACATTAAGTTATGTTTTAGAAATTTTATGTCAAATAGGTCACAAAAAATTTACCTACATTACTAGGGGTTTGATCTAAGCAGTAAAACTCAACCTGACTTGATCCTAGTCACTACGTAGCAGGATAAACGAGAAATCGCGCCAACTCATCTTTATCAACATTAACATAATTACATTAATCAATATCTTATATCACACCACCAATTCATCACGGTTACATAAGTGGAGTCTAATTAGGATGATGTAACACCCGGTTATTTAATTATTTTGAAGCCGACGAAAGAAGAAAAAGAAATAAAGTTCAAAGCTGAGGGACCAAACTCGCCAACGAGAGAAAGTTGGTTGAGTGGGAGTATTTAAAGGGAGAGGGCAGCCCTTACCCTCTCCCCACACCCATAAATCAGCCAAAGAAGAGACAAAGAAGAGAGAAAAAGTGAGAAAAGGTTGGTTCGGGTAGATTCAAGCTCGAAAATAATTGAGAAGCGGGTCCTTCTCATTATGGTCATTTGTGTGAGTTCTAGGACCCCTCTTTTACATGTTTTTGAATTATTGGGGCTGTAACACATCTGAAAATCGGGTTTTTGGTGTATGTGGGTGTTTGACCCGTTTGTGTATGTCTGGGTATGTGTATGATTTGTTTGGGTCTTGCTTTTAAGCTTGTGTGTGCTTGAATGGTGTTGTGGTATACATTCATAAGGTTTAGGATGGTTGATTTGGGCTTAGAAGGGGTTTAGATGAGCTTGGAGGTCGAAAATGGCAGATTGGGTTCGGGATGAACTGCATTCTTCACTAGCTAGGGCTAGGCGACCAAATGGAGGCCATACGGCCGATTGAGATGCGACTGAGGGTCCATTCGCATGACTGAGGGTCCATTCGCACGACTGAGGGTCCAGTCGCATGACTGGGGGTTCATTCGCACGACTAAGGGTTCATTCGCACGACTAAGATCCCATTCGCATAAGTGCTCATCCGCATTAGTTCCATTCGCATAGGACTCATCCGCATTGAGTCCATTCGCATGAGTTCATTTGCATGGGTGTTCATCCGCATGAAGTCCATTTGCACGATTGGGTGTTCATCCGCATTGGTGTTCATCCGCATGAAGTCCATTCGCACGATTGGGTGTTCATTCGCATGGGTGTTCATCCGCATTGGTCCATTCGCATGATGTTTAGTCACATGCAGGCCATGCGATTGAAGGGTGTCTATATGCCGGATGAGGGCTGTTGCACTCAAGGAAAAGTGTAGTTTAACTTCTGACATTCGGGGGAAAGTGCAGATGTAAGCTTTGATGTGGAAGTTCTCGTGAGTTCATGAAAGCTGACTATAGAGGTCTTAGAAATCATGTTGGGCATGATGATGATGTTGCATGTTTATGCATGATGTATGTTATGTATGATGTTGCCCTGTATGATGTTGATGACTGGGTATGTTAGGTTCCTTATTATGATGTATGTTAATCTTTGATGTGACCTTACGTGTTACATTAACGAATGAAGTGAAAGTATTATGTAACATAAAGTGAAAGATAAAGAAAAGAGGAACATGACGTAAGAATGCATTCATTAATGAATAATGAAAGTAAAGAAAGTCTTGCAAGCATAGTATGTCAGGATACGCCATTAAAAGGTGTTAGTGTAATGGTGTGCGGGTTCGTTACCTCGGGAGGATGCACATCAGGGTCCTTCTTTGTGATTGACCATTTGTATAGCTCCATTGCTGCATACCCTAGGAACTGTGACCAGAGGTGTGATGCACTGTTATAGCTGGTCTATGATAGACCTAGTTCCAGTACCAGGAATAGCTGGGCATTGTATATAGCAGTGGTACACCTAAACTCTACCCTAGGTACTGTGACTAGAGGTGCGATGCACCGTTATAGCTGGTCTATGATAGACCTAGGTCTAGTACCGGGAATAGCTGAGTAAAGTTTATGGTTGAAGGAAAGGAAAGAGGTAAGGATGAAAGAATGCGAAGCTAATGAACGTACGAATGAAAGAATGAAAGCATGAAAGATTAAAGAAGATAATAATGATATTATCTATGTGTACGTATGATGTATGATCGCATGAAAGTAAAGAACGGTTTTAATGAAAGAAAAGTATGTTTTATTATAAAACTAGAACTCACTCAACAATGCTGACTTTTATATGTTTCCAGTTGGCAGGTAATGATTGCTGAGGATGGCATGAGGTGGCTACTCAGCTCTTTTAGGATGGCATCCAATTATTTGAAGCTTTTGTGATTGTAATGCAACAATGTAGTTTGTAACTGATTAATGATGTATTAATTTTGCAAAAGTTTTTATAATGAAATAAGATGTCATTTTTGAATGTTTCCACTGCAATATTTATGAAGAGAAATAAAAATGTATGTTTATATGTGATGAGGATCCAACTGTAAGCATCCCTAGAACGGGGCCTTACAAGTTGGTATCAGAGCCAAAGTTTAAGAGAAATTGGTAAATTTTCAAAATAAACCTTAACTTAAACTAAGATTGGAATGGAAAGGTGTAACACCCGGTTATTTTAAAGTCAATGAAAGAATGAATAAAGTGAAAGAAAAGAAGGAAAAGAAATAAAACCCAAGTCTAGGGGTAAAAAGTGTCCAAAAGGACAAAATGTTTGAAAAGTAGGTGTAAAAGGTGGTATGGCTGCCCATATGTCACACACACCACTGATCTTCGGGTTTTAGAGAGAGAGAGTAGCTGGGAGCAGCAAATTCTCAGCTTTGAAGGAAGAACTTGAATGAATTCAAATTCAAGGTAAGAATTCATGTTTTTATGGTGTTCCTAACCGGTTATGTCCTCGGGTTTATGCTTATGTGTGAATATATGTGTTCGGGTATGTTTTAGTGGGTTTCTAGGCGATTGAATTCAATTTGCAAACGAGTTTGGAAGAAGCAATACTCAAAAGCTGCAAGGTGAGTTCTAGAACCCCTCTTTTACCTGTTCTAACTAATTTTGGGGCTGGAATTGCATGAATGTATGTTTTCATTAAACTGGGATTTGGACCGACATGTTTGAATGTATGTATGATGATGTAATGTTATGATGTGTGATTATGTGCATGTTTGCTGATGTATGATGATGTTTCTAAGATTTAGGATGTATGATGTAAGCTTAGAACATGATGAACGGGAGTTGAAATTGAAATCTAATGTTTAAGGCTCATATGTAAAGTTTTAGAATCTGCATAAGTGTTGAAAAGTCAATACGGGTGGAAAGATTAATGCGAATGAGCAAAGTAAGTCAATGCGGATGGAAAGGTTAATGCTGATAAGAAAAGTAAGTCAATGCGAATGAGGTCAATACGGATGAGCATTGACTAAGTATGGAAATGTGGATGAAGTAAGTCAATGTGGATGAAGTAAGTCAATGTGGATAAGGTCAATACGGATGAGCATTGACTAAGTATGGAAATGCGGATGAAGTGAGTCAATGTGGAAGAAGTAAGTCAATGCGGATGAAGTGAGCCAATGCAGATGAAGTCAATGCGGATGAACATTGACTAAGTATATGAAATGCGGATGAGTTAGGCAAATGGGAATGACGAATGCGGATGAAGTAAGTTAATGCGGATGAAGCAAATCAAATGCGGATGAATAATAAGGTCAATGCGGATGAACACTTAGAAAAATTATGACTTTTTGGAGAAAAAGATGTAATGTAGGCTTTGACCTAGGAGATTCCCGGGGGTTATGTAAGTTGACTTTTGGGGTCATAGATGGTATGTTGGGCATGTAATGATGATGTATGATGATTGTATGGTTATACATGATGTATGTGATGTATGTATGATGCCCTACATGATGATTATTGTATGATATGTTTATGTTCCTTATTATGATGTATGTTTATCTTTCCCGTGGCTTTACGTGTTATGATAGTGAATGAACAAATGTATTATGTAACGTAAAGTGAAAGATAATGAAAGAGGAACATGATGATGAATGCATGCATTAATGAATGAATGAAGGAATGTAAGAAAGACTTGCAAGCAAATGTATGGAGGTGCACACCCGATGAAGGTGTTAGCTCAACGGTGTGCGGGTTAGTTACCCCAAAGGATGCACATTGGGGTCTTTCTTTGTGATTGACCACATGGATGAACCATTGTTGCGTTCCTTAGGTACTGTGACCACTTGGTTCCGAGCACCACCGATGAAGGTCTTTTATAGGCTTAGGTCCAGTATCATGAGCATGAAGGGCATAGCATATGACAATGGCATACCTGAACTTTACCTTAGGTACTGTGACCACTTGGTGTCGAGCACCACTGATGAATGTCTTTTATAGGCTTAGGCACAGTACCATGAGCATGAAGGGTAAAGTTCATGGTGATGACGAAAGTAAAGATTGAAATGATGAATGAATGGAAGTATGAATGAAAGAATGACGAAGATAATAATGATATTATCTGTATGTAAGTATGATGTATGATCACATGCAATAATAATGAAAGGTTTTAATGAAAGTAAAGTATTGTTTTATTATAAAACTAGAACTCACTCAGCAATGCTGACTTTTATGCATTTTCCAGTTGGCAGGTGAGCATTGCTGAGGATGGCACGGGGCAGCTACTTGGCATTTTGAATGACATTCTTTTGTTAATGTTTTTGCACTGCAATACGAACGCATGATGTTTTGAAATGAACGCTTGTATTAACTTGCAAAAGCATTTGTAATGATATGAAAAGTTATTTTCTTTAGATTTCTGTTGTGATGTTTTATGAACGACTAAATGTAAAGTATATGTTTTTGTAAGATGAGGATCCAACTGTAAGCGTCCTGGGAACGGGGCCTTACAAAAGGGAAGGGATGCCAATCTGAGTAGGTGCGTGCCATCAGGTATTTTTATAATGTTAATTGGTATTATGTGTTGTTTGTAGATTTAAATACTGATGTAGTCAGGACAGGTAATGCTTGGGGTATGAAGAGTAAAGTAAGTGGCTAATAAAACTAGCCACTGTAATTAGGGACTTACTATACTTGACACAAACTAAGCTGTTCCCTTGAATGATCGTGTTAGTGTTTGAATCTTTCAGTGTGCATGTGAATGGCGAGTGGTAGATCTTCGAAAGCTTCACATGGTGGAGGTCACGGTGCTGAACCGCGACCCAAGAGGGGTAGACCCAGAGTTTAAAAGGTGGTTCCTGAAGAACCCGAGACCCCTCATCCGGAGGGTGGTGATGAGGGTGCAAATTTGAGGGCCTCAGTGAAAGAGGTTGTGGTTGAGGAGGTGCATCAAGTCATGTAGACAATCTTACCGTCTGTGGTGACCGAAGTTATTAAGGCGGTTAGAGATGGGGAAAGGAAGGAGAGAAACAGGTCCTCAGGAGACCAGGAACGACCAGGACCTGAAACGGTTCTATCTGATAACGAAGAAGTGGAAGAAGAAGAAGAGCCTGCGTCGGAGGCGGCACGAGGCTATAACTACAGGGCATTTCAACAATGCAAGCCCCCTACTTTCGATAGTAACGGCATTACTGCTACTGCTCACTCGTGGGTGAGAGAAATAGAAGCTGTATTGAATATTAGTGAGTGCTGGGAGGACCAAAAAGTAAAGTTTGCTGCCCATCTTTTGTGGACTCGGCTTTGTGCTGGTGGGACAATATAGTCCAAGCCGAGGGTAGTAGGGCAATTAGAAGGATAAGATGGTAGGAGCTGAAAAAGTTGGTGATTGAGGAGTTTTGTCCTCACCGGAAAATGGACAAGGTTGAGAGGGAGTTTCTTCAACTGGAGGCGGGAACTATGACGCACCAACAATACACCACAAAGTTCAACGAGATGGCACGTCTGGGGCCGAATCAGGTGACGCCTCAATCACGGAAGATAAAATGGTATATCAGGGTTTGCCAACGGATATTTGCAGGCATATGATAACTGCCCAACCGAGCACGTTTAGGTTGGCGGTGGATTTGGTAGGGAGGTTATATGATGAGAGGGTTGTAGTGGTGGTGGCTGAAGGTAGCAAGAAGGGTGGAGGTGATCGAAACTGGCAGGGGAAGAGGTTTGGTCGGGGTAATGCCTCGATGGTTAACAAGAAGGCACGGGTGGATGACCATCGGGTGGCCACATCGAGTGCGGGGTCAAAAATTTGTGGCAAGTATGGAAGGGAGCATGCGGGAGAATGTAGGTTGTGATTTAACGGGTGTTTCAAATGTGGGAAGGCGGGGCATATAGCCAACGACTGTCGCACGGTCCAGTGCTTTAACTGTGGTAAAGAGGGTCATATGAGTAGGGACTGTAAGAAGCCGGGGGCTGAGGGTTCCGGGGCGAAGAAGACGGGAAGCGAAGGACCGAGGGCGAGCGCTAGGGCATTCACTATGACACAGGAGAAAGCTAGGACGGACCCTGATGTTGTGTCCGGTACGTTTCTAGTGAACCAAACTTTAGCTTCTGTGTATTTGATTCGGTGCCAGTAAAAGTTTTATTTCTGCTACTTTCTGTGCTAAGCTGCCTGTTAGTAGTAGACGTGTTGACGCGCCCTTTGATGTAGAAACTGCCATAGGTAAGTCTACCAGGATTTCCGAGATGATAGAGAACTGTGATGTGGAACTAGAAGGGCATAAGTTTCCTGTTAGACCGTTCGTAATGACCTCAGGTGGGTTCGATTTGGTTCTTGGGATGGATTGGTTGGCGAGCGCTAGGGCATTCACTATGACACAGGAGAAAGCTAGGACGGACCCTGATGTTGTGTCCGGTACGTTTCTAGTGAACCAAACTTTAGCTTCTGTGTTATTTGATTCGGGTGCCAGTAAAAGTTTTATTTCTGCTACTTTCTGTGCTAAGCTGCCTGTTAGTAGTAGACGTGTTGATGCGCCCTTTGATGTAGAAACTGCCATAGGTAAGTCTACCAGGATTTCCGAGATGATAGAGAACTGTGATGTGGAACTAGAAGGGCATAAGTTTCCTGTTAGACCGTTCGTAATGACCTCAGGTGGGTTCGATTTGGTTCTTGGGATGGATTGGTTGGCGGACTCCGAGGCAAACATTGTGTGTCGTAAGAAGATGATTCGTTTGACTGCGCCTGACGTGAGTTCGATAACGGTTTATGGGGATCGGGTCATGATGATCCCGAAAGTGATCTCAATGATAGTGGCGGGAAAGTGTGTGAGGCGTGGATGTAGCGCCTATTTGACCTATGTAAAGGATATGGATATGCCAACACCACAATTGTCTGATGTACTGGTTATGTGCGACTTTCCAGAGGTGTTTCCAGAAGACTTACCAAGAGTGCCACCTGATAGAGAGATCGACTTTCAGATTGATCTGATACCGGGTGCCCAACCTGTTGCCAAGGCACCGTATCGATTGGCTCCGACAGAGATGAAAGAGTTGATGGATCAGTTGCAAGAATTCCTTGATAACGGGTTCATTTGATCGAGTATCTCTCCTTGGGGTGCTCCGTTCCTGTTCGTGAAGAAGAAAGATGGTAGCATGATAATGTGTATTGACTACCGTGAGCTGAACAAGTTGACGGTGAAGAACCGATAACCCTTATCGAGAATAGATGACTTGTTCGATCAGCTTCAAGGTGGCAGTTGGTTTTCAAGGATAGACCTTTGATCTGGCTACCATCAGTTGAAGGTGAAGGAACAGGATATCCCTAAAACAGTTTTCCGCACACGTTATGGTCACTACGAGTTTCTTGTCATGTCTTTTGGTTTTACCAATGCGCCAGCTGCTTTTATGGATCTGGTGAATCATGGGTGTCGGCCGATGTTGGATAAATCAGTGATTGTGTTTATTGATGATATCCCGATTTATTCAAAGAGCGAGTTAGAGCATGCCGGTCACATTCGGGAGGTTTTGGAGACGTTGAGGAAGGAGAAGTTGTATTCTAATTCTCCAAGTGTACATTCTGGTTACGCGAAGTCTAGTTCTTAGGTCATGTGGTGAATTCTGACGGGATTATGGTGGACCCGGCTAAGGTGGATGCAGTGACGCAATGGAAGTCCCCAAAGACGCCATCCGAGATTCGTAGCTTCTTTGGTTTGGCGGGCTACTACAAAAGATTCATCCAAGACTTTTCCCAGATCGCTTCTCCACTAACCAAGTTGACTCGGAAAGATGTGAAGTTTGTATGGGGTCAAGCTCAAGAGAAGGCTTTCGATGAATTGAAGGCGAGGTTGACTCAAGCTCCTGTTCGGTCACTACCCGATGGAAGCGAAGATCTGGTGGTTTATTCTGATGCTTCCTACTCGGGGTTGGGATGTGTGTTAATGCAGAAAGGAAAAGTTATAGCCTATGTATCCCGACAGCTGAAGGTTCATGAGGTCAACTATCCTACTCATGGACTTGGAGCTTGCAGCCGTGGTCTTTGCACTAAAGATTTGGAGGCATTATCTTTATGGAACAAGTGCACCATTTTTACGGACCACAAGAGCCTGAAGTACTTCTTTGGGCAGAAGGATCTGAACATGAGGTAGAAACGGTGGTTGGAACTTATAAAAGATTATGATTGTGAGATCCATTACCATCCGGGCAAAGCCAACGTGGTGGCGGATGCCCATAGTCGGAAGGTGAGGCCCGAGCTGATTCGGGTGAAAGCGTATCAGTTAATCATGACCTCTGATGTGATGAAGCAAGTTAAAGAGTTTCAAGATGAGGCATTGAAGGAATATTATCTTAACTCGGAAAGGATGAGAGTTTGGTTGGGGAATTGGGTGAAAACACACTTGGTGTTAGAACTCGATTCGGGAGGTTGTGGATTCCTCGTTTTGGTGATCTACGCGTGAAGATTTTGGGTGAAGCTCACAAGACTAGATGCTCCATTCATCCAGGTGCCACAAAGATGTATCAAGACATCAAGAAGGATTATTGGCGGCCGGGTATGAAATGCGATGTGGTGGAGTATGTGAGTAAGTGCCTTACTTGCTTACAAGTGAAGGCCGAGCATCAAAAGCTGTATGTAAAGATTCAACCTTTGGATATAACGGAATGGAACTGGGAGCACATCACCATGGATTTCAACACGAAGCTGCCGCGTACCCCGAAAGGGTATAATGCTATATGGGTGGTTGTTGACCGCTTGACGAAGAGTGCTCACTTCGTACCGATCCGCAAGACATATTTATCTGAGAGGTTGGGTGATCTGTTCATCAAGGAGATTGTAACTTGTCATGGTGTACCGGTGTCTATTGTGTATGATCGTGACACCCGGTTTACATCCAAATTCTGGAAGAAATTCTATGACGCTATGGGGACGAGGCTACATATCAGCACGACTTATCATCCCCGAACTGATGGTCAGTCAGAAATGACCATTCAAATGTTGGAAGACATGCTTCGGGCATGTGTGATTGATTTTAGGGGAAGTTGAGATGACCACCTACCGTTAGCTGAATTCTCACACAACAACAGTTATCAAGCCAGCATTGGTATGCGACCTTACGAGATGCTATACGGTAGGAGATGCAGAACACCTGTCTGTTGGGGTGATATTGGTCATAAAGAGCTAGGGAGAATTGAGGTGATCGAGGCTATGACTGAAAAGCTTGAAAGGATCAAAGCCTTCATGAAGGCAGCCAAAGATAGACAGAAGTCGTATGCTGATAAACGATGCAGACCGATTGAATTCCAGGTGGGCGACCGGGTTATGTTGAAGGTCTCACCTTGGAAGGGCATTATTCGATTCTGAATACAAGGAAACTTGAGCCCGAGGTACATAGGCCCTTTCGGAATTATTGCCCGAGTAGGAGAGGTGGCCTATAGGTTAGAGTTACCAGATGAGCTAAGTGGAATTCACCCAACATTCCATGTATCTCATCTAAGGAAGTACTTGGCCGATGAAGACATGATTGTTCCACTAGAGGATATCGAAGTAGCCAAATGGCTCAATTATGTGGAGCAACCAGTGGCAATCATCGATCGAAAAGAGAAGAGGCTGAGAAATAAAGTGGTTCCTATTGTGTGTGTACAGTAGAAGCACATGAAGGGATCCGAGTCAACGTGAGAGAAGGAAGAAGAGAAAAGGCAGCATTACCCACGTTTGTTCGAGGAATAACAGGTTTCGGGGACGAAACCTGGACAAAACCTATATAAGGGGGTGGACTTGTAACACCTAGTTATTTATTTATTTTGAAGCCAACGAAAGAAGAAAAAGAAATAAAGTCCAAAGCGGAGGGACCAAACTCGCCAACGAGATAAGTTGGGTGAGTGGGAGTATTTAAAGGGAGAGGGCGGCCCTTACCCTCTCCCCATACCCACAAATCAGCGAAAGAAGAGAGAAGGTTGAGAGAAAAAGGGAGAAAAGGTTGGTTCGGGTAGATTCAAGCTCGAAAATCATTGAGAAGCGGGTCAAATCAAAGCTCCTCTCGTTGTGGTCGTTTGTGTGAGTTCTAGGACCCCTCTTTTACACGTTTTTGAATGATTTAGGGCTGGAACACATCTAAAAATCAGGTTTTGGGTGTGTGTGGGTGTTTGACCCGTTTGTGTATGTGTGGGTATGTGTATGATTCATTTGGGTCTTGCTTTTGAGCTTGTGTGTGCTTGAATGGTGTTGTGGTATACATTCCTAAGGTTTAGGATGCTTCATTTGGGCTTAGAAGTGGTTTAGATGAGCTTGGAGGTTGAAAATGGCAGATTGGGTTCCGGATGAACTGCATTCTGCACCAGCTAGGACCAGGCGACCGAATGGAGTCCATACGGCCGATTGAGGTGTGACTGAGGGTCCATTCGCACGACTGAGGGTCCAGTCGCACGACTGAGGGTTCATTCCATGACTGAGAGCCCATTCGCATAAGTGCTCATCTGCATTAGTTCCATTCGCATAGGACTTATATGCATTGAGTCCATTCGCATGAGTTCATTTGCATGGGTGTTCATACTCATTGGTGTTCATCTGGATGAAGTCCATTCACACGATTGGGTGTTCATCCGCATTGGTTTCATCCGCATGAAGTCTATTCGCACGATTGGGTGTTCATTCGCATGGGTGTTCATCCGCATTGGTTCATTCGCATGATGTTCAGTCGCATGGAGGCCATGCGACTAAAGGGTGTCCATACGCCCGAATAGGGCTGTTGCACCCGAGGAAAAGTGTTGTTTAACTTCTGAATTTTAGGGGAAAGTGCAGATGTAAGCTTTGACGTGAAATTTCCTGTGAGTTCATGAAAGATGACTACAGAGGTCTTAGAAATAATGTTGGGCATGATGATGGTGTTGCATGTTTATGCATGATGTATGTTATATATGATGTTGCCCTGTATGAGGTTGATGACTGTGTATGTTATGTTCCTTATTATGATGTATGTTTATCTTTCTTATGGCCTTACGTGTTACGTTAACGAATGAAGTGAAAGTATTATGTAACGTAAAGTGAAACATAAAGAAAAGAGGAACATGAAGTAAGAAGCATTCATTAATGAATAATGAAAGTAAAGAAAGTCTTGCAAGCATAGTATGTCAGGACACACCATTAAAAGGTGTTAGCCCAACAGTGTGCGGTTGTGCTACCCCAGGAGGATGCACATCGGGGTCCTTCTTTGTGATTGACCATTTGTATAGCTCCATTGCTGCATACCCTAGTTATTATGACCAGAGGTTCGATGCACCGTTATAGCTGGTCTATGATAGACCTAGGTCTAGTACCAGGAATAGCTGGGCATTGCATATAGTAGTGGTACACCTAAACTCTACCCTCGGTACTGTGACCAGAGGTGCGATGCACTATTATAGCTGGTCTATGATAGACCTAGGTCCAGTACAAGGAATAACTGGGTAACGTTTATGGTTAAAAGAAAGGAAAGAGGTAAGGATGAAAGAATGCGAAGCTAATGAACGTACGAATGAAAGAATGAAAGCATGAAAGATTAAAGAAGATAATAATGATATTATCTACGTGTACGTATGATGTATGATCGCATGAAAGTAAAGAACGGTTTTAATGAAAGAAAAGTATGTTTTATTATAAAACTAGAACTCACTCTAGAAGAACCATGTCGTCGACTTGAAATTCCAATGGTTTGCGTCTTTTTTTGGCATAACTCTTTTGACGACTTCTAGCCACCTCAAGGTTACTTCGAATTTTGGAAAATTTGTCAGTTGTTTCTTGAATAAGTTCAGGACCACGGATGAGATTCTCACCAATGTCGGTCCAGTAGATCGGTGAACGACATTTACGACCATAAAGTGCTTCGAATGGTGCCATCTTGATACTCGAGTAGTAACTATTGTTATATGAAAATTTCGCGAGCGGTAAATGTGTATCCCAATCACCACCAAAGTCAAGGACACAAAGACGTAGCAAATCCGCCAAGGTTCGGATGGTTCGCTCGGTTTGACCGTCTGTTTCAGGATGGTAAGTCGTGCTTAAGTCCAATTGAGTACCCAAGAGTTCTTGCATAAACGACCAAAAGTGCAAAGTGAAACGAGCATCTCGATGAGAAATGATGTGCAATGACACGCCATGACGACTCATAATTTCGTCAATGTAGACACGAGCCAATCTTGAAACCTTGTAAGTGTCTCGTATTGGTATGAAATGTGTTGTTTTGGTCAAACGGTTAACAATCACCCATATATTATCATGGCCACGAGGGGTACGAGGTAATTTGGTTATGAAATCCATGGATATATGGTCCCATTTCCACATAGGGATTTTGGGTTGTTCAAGTAAACCACTCGGTCTTCGATGTTCGGCTTTGACCCTTGCACACACGAGGAACTTTGAAACATAAGACGCTGTGTCTTTCTTCATACCAGGCCACCAATAATGTCCACGTAGATCCATGTACATCTTATCAGAGTCAGGATGAATAGAATATTGGGTTTGATGAGCTTCATTCATGATGAAATGACGGATATTGTCACGATTTGGGATCCAAAGTCGATTCAAGAAATACCACATGCCGTTTGGTTTTGTCTCCAGTTGTGACCGAATGTTAAATGCCAAATCTGCATCTTTCCCTTCCTCGGTTAACGCTGCTTGTTGAGCCTCGCGAATGCATAACTCGAGATCACTATCAATCCTTTTGTTTTGAAGCATGATAGTAGCTTCGTTAACATCCACATGATTCTCGGTATCGCATTCCCCTAACTTGTCAAACCATTTCCTTCGATATCGGATTTCTTGAAGCAGACAGTCTTGTTGTGGACCTTGTGACTCAGCGTGTCGGCTACAACATTGGCCTTTCCAGGGTGATAGCGAATGTTGCAGTCGTAATCGCTAATCAACTCCATCCAACGTCTTTGTCTCATGTGGAGATCCTTTTGATTGAACAGGTGTTAGTGGTTTAGCAATCCTCGAAAAGTTTTCAATGAAACTAAGGTAATACCCCGCTAAGCCCAGAAAAGAACAACTTTAGTTGGGGTTGTGGGAACGCACCAGTTCTTCGGCTTCTATTTTAGCAAGGTCAACATGAATTCCTTGGCAATTCACCACATGACCTAAGAATTGAACTTCTTCTAGCCAGAACTCACACTTGGAAAGCTTGGCGTGTAGTTGCTCCTTCTTTAAAAGTTCAAGAACTTGTCACAAGTGCATCTCGTGATTGGTTTTTGTCTTGGAATAGAACAGAATATCATCGATGAAAACGATCATAAATTTATCCAAATATGGTTTACATTCTCGATTCATGAGATCCATGAACACAGCAGGTGTATTGGTTAAACCAAAAGGCATAACCATGAACTCGTAATGTCCATATCGAGTACGGAAAGCGGTTTTGGAATATCGTCATCGTGGACACGTAATTGATGATACCCAAAACGTAGATCAATCTTCGAGAATTGTGTAGCTCCTTGAAGTTGATCGAGGAGATCATCGATTCGAGGAAGAGGGTATCGGTTCTTGATGGTGAGCTTGTTGAGTTCCTGGTAATCGATACACATACGGAAAGAACCATCTTTCTTCTTCACGAACAACACAGGTGCACCCCATGGCAAAAAGCTGGGACGAAGGAAACCCTTATTGGTCAACTCTTGCAGTTGACTAGCAAGTTCTTGCATTTCAGACGGTGCAAGACGATAAGGTGATTTAGCCACGGGGTTTGCACCCCGAATCAAGTCGATTTTGAACTCAACTTCTCATACGGGAGTTAACCCCTTTAGATCCTTGGGAAACACTTCAGGAAAATCTCACATACAGGAATATCTTTCAGTTCTTACCCTTGGCTTTCGTATTAACTATAGACGCCATGAAAGCTATGTAGTTCTTACTTAAGCACTTTCGGGCCTTGATGCAGGACATAAGTTTTATGTAAGGCCCCGTTCCCGGGATGCTTACAGTTGGCCAATCATTGCTCACAAAACATACATTTACATTTATCTTTCATTAAAACAACGTAGCAGAACATTTAAATAATTTTTCCATTTCAATATAATAGCTTTTGCAAAATAATACATCGTTATCTAATTACAAAACCCAAGTTGCATTACATCACAAAAGCATTATAAATGGATGCCATCCCAAAAGAGCTGAGTAGCCGCCTCGTACCATCCTCAGCAATCATTACCTGCCAACTGGAAACACATAAAAAGTCAGCTTTGCTGAGTGAGTTCTAGTTTTATAATAAAAGATACTTTTCTTTCTTTAAAACCGTTCTTTACTGTAATGCGATCACACATCATACATACACATAGATAATGTCATTATTTTCTTCATCATCCATTCTTTAACTTCTGTTCATTCATCGTGCGTCATTATCATTCACTTTCTTTACTTTCATTTATATTCTTTCATCATTACATCTTTTCTTTCCATCAAAACCATAAACTTTACCCTTCAGTTTCCTGGAACTGGGTCTAAGCCTATCATATACATTCTATAACGGTGCATAACACCTTTGGCCACAGTACCTAAGGCAAAGTTTAGGTGTACCATTTCTATGTGTAGTACCCTTCTGTTTCCTTGAACTTGACCTAGGCCTATCATAGACCTTCTATAACGGTGCACAACACCTCTAGCCACAGTACCTAAGGTATGCAACAATGGTTCTATACAAATGGTCAATCACAAAGAAAGACCCCGATATGCATCCTCCCGGGGTAGCAAACCCACACACCATTGGGCTAACACCTTACAATGGCGTGTCCCGACATACAAGGCTTGAAAGACTTTCTTTACTTTCATCATTCATTAATGCATGCATTCTTCATTTCGTTCCACTTTTCATTATCTTCCACTTTACGTTACATAATACTTTCATTTCATTCATTAATATTCAATGTAAAGCCACACAAAAGATAAACATACAAAGCAAGGAACATAACATACACAGTCAATAACATCATCACATAGGGCATCATCATGCATACATACATCATGCATAAACATACAACATCATACATCATCATTAACATCATGCCCAACATAGTGTCTATGACTTCAAAAGTCAACTTATATGAACTTACGGGAACCTTCCACGTCAAAACTTACATTTGCACGTTCCCCTGAAAGTTAGTAAATACACTACGTTTTCTTCAGGTACACCAGCCCTACTTGGGCGTATGGGCACCTGCAGGACCGTTGAAGGGGGTCTGTTACAACACAACACAAAAAGGAGATTAACTAAAACTTAATCAAACAGTAAACTAAATTAACCAAGGTAAGACACTAAGAACATAAGTAATATGAGAGACAGAACACAAAGAACACAAGTATATGGTTTTCAAGAATACAGTATATTTCTTTCTCTATGTTCTATTACAAGTGTTACAAAGCATAAAAGAAAGATACAAGAACATGAGATACTTATACTACATCCTACAGCCGCTATACTTTGAAAGCCATCTGGATACAATTGACTAGATACAAACAAAATCAATTGTAGATTCAAAATGTAGATTGCCTTTTGACTTATGACTATGACATGCCATAGCTCACATCCTTATTTGTTACAAAAAGGATAAACTACATGAAGTAGAAAGTTACAGAGTGAAGACCTCAATGTACAGTTACCAAAAGCGTGGACCTTTTCACCAACTCATGTAAGTTGGTGACCTTACAGAGGTGCAGCGGAAAGGTGTCCAGCTTTATGGAAAAGTACATCAGATAAAGCAGGTACTAAATCTTCGGAAGAAATCTGTCTTCATGAGTTGAAGCTTCGGAAGACTTTGTCTCTGAGGCTTCGGAAGACTTCATATTTGGCTTCGGAAGATATTGGTCTTGGCTTCGGAAGATTTCACACTTAGAGTACTTTCTGTTGCATGTGTGAAACTTCCTAAGCATTCTTCTTCATTGCACTTGTGTAGTATGCAGGATAGACATTGGATGTTTAGGTTGCATTAGCCTCTTCATTAATCTCTACAGCACCTTTCAGTCGCATGACCCCTCATGCGACTGAACACCATGCGAATGGATAACATGCGATTGAACACCTATGCGAATGAACCAACGCGGATGAACACTTGTGCGAATGGACTTAATTCAGATGGAACTAGGCGTATGGGCCTCAGTCGCATGACTCCCCATGCGATTGACCCTCAGTCGCATGACTCCCCATGCGATTGACCCTCAGTCGCATGAATGGCAGGCTTATGGGCCTCAGTCGTACGTCTCACATGCGATTGAACCTCAATCTCATGACTAGTATGCGTGTGGACTTCAGTCACATGACTGGCATGCCATTCAGTCGCATAGCCCTAACTATGCAGAATGCAGATTCCTCCCGAACCCAATCTGCCATTTTCAACCTCCAAGCTCTTCCAAACCTCTTCTAAGCCCAAATCAACCATCCTAAACCTTAGGAATGCATACCACAACACCATTCAAGCATACACAAGCTTAAAAGCAAGGCCCAAACAAAACATACACATACACAAATGGGTCAAACACACACACACATACTTCAAATCACGATTTTCAGATGTGTTCCAGCCCGAAAATCATTCAAAAACGTGTAAAAGAGGGGTCCTAGAACTCACACAAACGACCACAACAAGAAGAGCTTCAATTAGACCGCTACCCTTTGATTTTCAAGCTCGAACCCGCTCCAACCAAGCTTTTCTCTTCTCTTCTCCCTTTTCTCCTCTTTTGGCTGAATAATATGAGTGTCGGGGAGGGTGTGGGCTGCCCTCTCCCTTTAAATGCCTTCACTCATCCAACTTTCTCTCATTGGCGAGTTTGGTCCCTCGACTTTGGACTTTATTTCTTTTTCTTCTTTCATCGGCTTCATAGAAAATATCCGGGTGTTACAAGTCCACCCCCCTTAAATAGGTTTCATCCCCAAAACCTGTTATTCCGCAAACAAGCATGGGTAATGCTACCTCATTTCTTCTTCAGTCTCCCACGTTGACTCGGATCCCTTCATGTGCTTCCACTATACACTCACAATAGGAACCACTTTAATCCTTAGCCTCTTCTCTTTTTTATCAATGATTGCCACTAGTTGGTCCACATAATTGAGCAGTTCATATACTTTGATATCCTCCAGTGGAACTATCATATCTTCACCTGCTAAGCACTTCTTCAGATGAGATACATGGAATGTCGAGTGAATTCCACTTAACTCATCTGGTAACTCCAGTCTATAGGCCACCTCTCCTACTCGAGCGATGATTCAGAAAGGCCCTATATACCTTGGGCTTAACTTACCCCGCTTTCTAAATCGAATGATCCCCTTCCAAGGCGAGACCTTCAACATAACCCGGTCACCCATCTGGAACTCAATCGGTTTGCGTCATTTATCAGCGTACGACTTCTGTCTATCTTTGGCTGCCTTCATGAATGCTTTGATCTTTTCAAGCTTCTCAATCGTAGCCTCGATCACCTCGACGCTCCCTAACTCCTTCTGACCAATATCACCCCAACACACGGGTGTTCTATATCTCTTATCGTATAGCATCTCATAAGGTGGCATACCAATGCTGGCACGATAACTGTTGTTGTATGAGAATTCAGTTAACGGTAAGTGGTCATCCTAACTTCCCCCAAAATCAATCACACATGCCCGAAGCATGTCCTCCAATGTTTGAATGGTCTTTTCGGACTGACCATCAGTCTGGGGATGATAAGTTGTGCTAATATGTAACCTCGTCCCCATAGCGTCGTGGAATTTCTTCTAAAATTTAGATGTAACCGGTTGTCGCGATCAGACACAATAGACACCGATACACCATGACGAGTTACAATCTCCTTGATGAAAAGATCCGCCAATCTCTCAGATGAATATGTCTCACGGATTGGTAGGAATTGAGCACTCTTCGTCAGACGGTCAACAATCACCCATATAGCATCATACCCTTTCGGGGTACGCGGCAGCTTCGTAATGAAATCCATGGTGATGTGTTCCCACTTCCATTCCGGTATATCTAAAGGTTAGATCTTCCCATACGGCTTCTGATGCTTGGCCTTCACCTGTAGGCAAGTAAGGCATTTACTCACATACTCCACCACGTCACATTTCATACCCGGCCACCAATAATCCTTCTTCATATCTTGGTACATCTTTGTGGCACCTGCGTGAATGGAGTATTGAGTCTTGTGAGATTCATGCATAATCTTCACTCGTAGATCCCCAAAACAAGGAATCCACACCCGTCCAAAGCGGGTTTTAACACCAAGTGTGTTTTCCCACAATTCTGCGACCAGACCTCTCATCCTTTCCGAGTTAAGATGATCTTCTTCAGTGCCTCACCTTGAAACTCTTTAACTTGTTTCATCACATCCGAGGTCATGATCAGCTGGTAAGCTTTTACCCGAATTGGCTAGGGCCTTCTTTTCTGCTAAGGGCGTCCGCCACCACGTTGGCTTTGTCCAGATGGTAATGGATCTCGTAATCATAATCTTTTATGAGCTCCAACCATCGTCTCTGCCTCATGTTTAAGTCCTTCTGCTCAAAGAGTATTTCAAACTCTTATGGTCAGTGAATATGGTACACTTTGTCCCGTAAAGATAGTGACTCCAAATCTTTCCGGGTCAATCTCTCCTTCGAACGCCTTTTCTTGAGCTTGACCTCATACAAACTTCACATCTTTCCAGGTCAACTTGGTTAGTGGAGAAGCGATCTCGGAGAAGTCTTGAATGAATCTTCTGTAGTAGCCTGCCAAACCCAAGAAACTACGAATCTTGGATGGCGTCTTTGGCGACTTCCATTGCATCACCGCCTCCACCTTTGTCGGGTCCACCATAATCCTATCGGGATTTACCACGTGACCTAAGAACTAAACTTCGCATAACCAGTATGCGCACTTGGAGAACTTGGTGTACAACTTCTCCCTTCTCAGCGTCTCTAGAACCTCCCGAATGTGACCAGCATGCTCTATTTGGCTCTTCGAATAAATTAGTCTATCATCAATAAACACAATCACTGATTTATCCAACATCGGCCGACACACTCAATTCATCAGATCCATAAAAGCAGCTGGCGCATTGGTCAAACCAAAAGACATGACAAGAAACTCATAGTGACTGTAACGCATGCGAAAAGCTATTTTAGGGATATCCTGCTCCTTCACTTTTAACTGATGGTAGCCCGATCGAAGGTCTATCCTTAAGAACCAACTGGCACCTTGAAGCTGATCGAACAAATCATCGATTCTCGGTAAGGAGTATCGATTTTTCACCGTCAGCTTATTCAGCTCACGGTAGTCGATGCACATCCTCATACTATCGTCTTTCTTCTTCACAAGCAAGACAGGAGCACCCCAAGGAGAGATACTCGGTCTAATGAACCCCTTATCAAGCAGCTCTTGCAACTGCTCCATCAATTCTTTCATCTCCGTTGGAGCCAACCAATACGGTGCCTTGGCAACAGGTTGGGCACCAGGTATCAGATCAATCTGAAACTCGATCTCGCGACCAGGTGGCACTCCTGGTAAGTCTTCTGGGAACACGTCTGGGAAGTCACACACAACCGGTAGTTCAGACAGTTATGGTGTTGGTGTATCCATATCCTTTACATAGGCCAAGTAGGCACTACATCCATGCCTCATACACTTCCCCGCCACCGCCATTGTGATTACTTTCGGGATTGTCGTGACCCGATCCCCATAAACCGTCACCGAGCTATCGTCAGGCGCTGTCAAACTGATCATCTTCTTGCGACACACAATGTTAGCCTCGAAGTCCACTAACCAATCCATCCCAAGAACCAAATCGAAACCACCTAAGGTCATCACAAACGGTTTAACCGGAAACTTGTGACCTTCTAATTCCACGTCACAACCCTTTATCATCTCAGAAATTCTGGTAGACTTACCTATAGCAGTTTCTACATCAAAGGGCGCATCAACATGTCTACTACTAACAGGCAGCTTAGCACAGAAAGAAGCAAAGATAAAACTTTTACTGGCACTAGAATCAAATAACAAAGAAGCTAAAGTTTGGTTCACTAGAAACGTACCAGACACAAATTAGGGTCCATCCTAGCTTCCTCCTATCGTGAGCGCCCTGGCGCTCGCCCTTGGTCCGCCTCCTCCAGTCTTCTTCACCACAGAACCCTCAGCCCTCGACTTCTTACAATTCCTACTTATGTGGCCCTCCACGCCACAGTTAAAACACCGACCGTACGACAGTCCTTGGCTATATGCCCCACCTTCCGACATTTGAAGCACACATTTGACCCCAGCCTATATTCCATGTTGTGCTCTCACCCACACCTACCACACTTCCCCATACCCGCACCCGATGTGACCACACGATGGTCGTCCACCTATGCCTTCTTGTTACCCGTCGAGGAATCACCTTAACCAAACCTCTTCCCATGCCAGTTTCGATCACCACCACCCTTCTTGCTACCTTCAGTCAGCACCACCGTTCTCTCATCGTACAGTCTCCCTGCCAAATCCACCGTCAACCTAAACGTGCTCGGTCGGGCAACGATCATGTGCCTATGGATATCCGCTGGCAAGCCTTGAATGTATCTTTTAATCTTCCATGACAAAGGCGTCACTTGGTCTGGCACCAGACGTGCCATCTCATTGAACTTGGTGGTGTACTATTGGTGTGTCATCATCCCTGCTTCCAGCTGTAGAAATTCTCTCTCCACCTTATCCAACTCCTGATGAGGAAAGAACTCCTCGATCACTAACTTTTTCAACTTAGGCCACTTCATCCTCCCGATGGCCCTACTTCCCTCGGCTTGGACAATATTTTCCCACCAACACAGCGCGGAGTCCATAAAAGAATGGGCAGAAAACTTTACCTTCTGATCCTCCCGGCACTCGCTGATGTTCAAAACAACTTCCATTTCTCTCACCCACCGGTGAGCAGCAGCAGCAGTGCCATTACCATCGAAAGTAGGGGGCTTTCATCATTGAAATGCCCCGTAGTTACAGCCTCGTGCCGCCTCCGGCGCAGGCTCTTCTTCTTCCTCCTCCTCTTCATCACCAGAGAAAACCGTTTCAGGCTTTTGTTGTTTCCGGCCTCCCGAGGACCTGTTTCTCTCCTTTCTTTCCCCATCTCTAACAGCCTTAATAATTTCAGTCACCATAGACGGTAAGATTGTCTGCATGACTTGATGCACCTCTTCAACCGCAGCCTCTTTCACCGAGGCCCTTAAATTTGCACTTTCATCACCACCCTCCGGATGAGGGGTCTCGGGTTCTTCATGAACCACTTTCTCAACTCTGGGTCTTCCCCTCTTGGGTCGTGGTTTAGCACCATGACCTCCACCACGTGAAGCTTTCGAAGATCTACCACCGACCATTTTCACACACACTGAAAGATTCAAACACCAACACGGTCATTCAAGGGAACAGCTCAGTTTATGTCAAGTATAGTAAGTCCCTAATTACAGTGGCCAGTTGTAATTAGCCACTTAGTTTACTCTTCATACCCCAAGCATCACCTGTTCTGACTACATCAGTATTTAAATCTACAATCAACACATAACCACATACCAAGCGCATATAATACCGGTTAACATTACGAAAATACCTGATTGCTCACAGCTACTCAGATTGGCATCCCTTCCCTTTCCATCCCATTCTCAATTTAAGTTAAGGTTTATTTTAAAATTTTAACCATTTCACTTAAACTTTGGCTCTGATATCAACTTGTAAGGCCCCATTCCTGGGACGCTTACAGTTGGCCAATCATTGCTCACAAAACATACAATTACATTTAACATTCATAAAAACAACGTAGCGGAACATTTCAATAACTTTTCCAATTCAATATCATAGATTTTGCAAAATAATACATCGTTATCCAATTACAAAACCCAAGTTGCATTACATCACAAAAGAATTATAAATAGATGCCATCCCAAAAAAGCTGAGTAGCCGCCTCGTACCATCCTCAGCAATCATTACCTGCCAACAGGAAACACATAAAAAGTCAGTGTTACTGAGTGAGTTCTAGTTTTATAATAAAACATACTTTTCTTTCTTTAAAACCGTTATTTACTATAATGCGATCACACATCATACGTACACATACATAATATCATTATTATCTTCATCATCCATTCGTTAACTTCTGTTCATTCATCGTGCGTCATTATCATTCACTTTCTTTACTTTCATTTACATTCAATCATCATTACATCTTTTCTTTCCATCAAAACCATAAACTTTACCCTTTATTTTCCTGGTACTAGGCCTAAGCCTATCATAGACCTTCTATAACGGTGCACAGCACCTCTGGCCACAGTACCTAAGGCAAAGTTTAGGTGTACCATTTCCATGTGCAGTACCCTTTTGTTTCCTGGTACTAGACCTAGGTCTATCATAGACCTATAACGGTGCATAGCACCTCTGGCCACAATACCTAAGGTACACAACAGTGGTTCTATACAAATACTCAATCACAAAGAAAGACCCAAATGTGCATCCTCCAGGGGAAGCGAACCCACACACCGTTGGGCTAACACCTTACAATGGCATGTCCCGACATACAAGGCTTGCAAGACTTTCTTTACTTTCATCATTCATTAATGCATGCATCCATCATTGCGTTCCACTTTTCATTATCTTCCACTTTATGTTACATAATACTTTCATTTCATTCATTAATATTCAACGTAAAGCCACTGGAAAGATAAACATACAAAGCAAGGAACATAACATACACAGTCAATAACATCATCATACAGGGCATCATCATGCATACATACATCATGCATAAACATACAACATCATACATCATCATCAACATCATGCCCAACATAGTGTCTATGACCTCAAAAGTCAACTTATATGAACGTACGGGAACCCTCCACGTCAAAACTTACATCTGCACGTTCCTCCGAAAGTCAGTAAATACACTACGTTTTCTTCGGGTACACCAGCCCTACTTGGGTGTATGGGCACCTTTCAGTCGCATGACCCCTCATGTGACTAAACACCATGCGAATGGATAACATGCGATTGAAAACCTATGAGAATGAACCAATGCGGATGAACACTTGTGCGAATGGACCTAATGTGGATGGAAGTAGGCGTATGGGCCTCAGTCGCATGACTCCCCATACGATTGACCGTCAGTCGCACGACTGGCAGGCGTATGGGACTTAGTCATACGTCTCACATGCGATTGAACCTCAATCGCACGACTGGCATGCGTGTGGACTTCAGTTGCATGACTGGCATGCCATTCGGTCACATAGCCCTAGCTGTGCAGAATCCAAATTCCTCCCGAACCCAATTTGCCATTTTCGACCTCCAAGCTCTTCCAAACCTCTTCTAAGCCCAAATCAACCATCCTAAACCTTAGGAATGCATACCACAACACCATTCAAGCACACACAAGCTCAAAAGCAAGGCCCAAACGAAACATACACATAGACACACATACACAACGGGTCAAACACACACACACACTTCAAATCACGATTTTCAGATGTGTTCCAGCCCTAAAATCATTCAAAAACATGTAAAAGAGGGGTCCTAGAACTCACACAAACGACCACAATGAGAAGAACTTTGATTAGACCCGCTACCCTTTGATTTTCAAGCTCAAACCCGCTCGAACCAAGCTTTTCTCTTCTTTTCTCCCTTTTCTCCTTCTCTTTTGGCTGAATAATGTGAGTGTGGGGAGTGGGTGAGGGCTACCCTCTCCTTTTAAATACCTTCACTCACCCAACTTTCTCTCATTGGCGAGTTTGGTCTCGACTCTGGATTTTATTTCTTTTTCTTCTTTCATCGGCTTCAAAGAAAATATTCGGGTGTTACATTTGAGCCCATGGGATGATTTCTCCCCAACAACTTTCAAGGTATCACCCGACGGTAAGGGAATTCGAATGCACTTGTCAAAGCATAGAATTTCCACGTGTTGCTTGGCTAACCAATCCATGCTGATAATAACATCTAAGCTTCCCAATTGCATAGGAACAAGGTCGATGGAGAACTCGTGTTCGTTAAGACTCAAGGTACAATCGCGTATTACGACATCAATGACGAACGATTTTCCATCGGCGACTTCAACCATAAATGATCTTTCTAGATTAACACGCGGCTTGGAAAGCATAGGCTCGAACTCCAAAGACATAAAACTCCTATCCGCACCCGAATCAAACAATACAGAAGCATAAAGACTATTTACAAGATACGTACCTCTTCAGTAATGACCTATTATTGGTATGATGAATGCAAATAGGGATTTTTACAAGACAAGGAATGATTAAAAGAAACTTAACGACGTACCATTCACCACGTCATTCTTGGCTTGTGCTTGGTTGGAATTGATGTTGAAAGCTCTTCCATGAGCCGGTGGAATAGTTCCCGCATTGCGGGGACATTATGGACGAATATGCCCAAGCTCGCCACAATTGTAGCAGGCTCAATTATCAAGCATCGCAGTATTGTTCAGGGCACGAAGGCAAGTATCCACTAGATGCCCATACTTCTTACACAACGAGCAAACTCAGCATGGAGTGTTACTTGGTGATCGTACTTGCAAGTACTGCACATCGGGTGCGGCCCAGTATAAGCTCTCGCCACGGGAGCTTGATTTGCAATGACCACTGGCCTTTGAGGAGCGTTTGGTGCTGTCACCATGTAATTGTGAGTTGGGGTGAACTTGCGCTTCTTGTTTTGGAAGGAGGACTCGGCCTTCACCTCCTTTGTAGCCTCGGGTGTCACCTTTACAATAGTATTGGCACCTTTCACCGACATAGTGCCAGCCCTAATATGATTCTCAGTGAGCTGTGCGCTGATAGTAATCGCCTCTTCCAAAGTTGTGGGCCTACTACCCACCACGGCATCTTGTATTTGAGGTGGTACCCCTTAATAAATTCTCAATGTTGCGGGCACGGTATCTACCATGTATGGTAGGAGCATGCTCAATCATGATGCTAGATGGAATAAGTCAAATAATTTCCACCATCTTGCTCGAGATTCCAAAATTCTTCCTCCAACTTCTGCAACTCACTCCTCAGGTAGAATTTTTGGATCATTATATCCTTAAATTCTTCCCAAGGTAATGCCAAGGAAGCTTCAGTACCTCATTTCATTTTCACGTTGTTCCACCATGTGAGCGCCTGTTGTTGAAGAATGCTCGCAGCATAGCGGACCTTGAATTCATCAGGACACTCACTCACGATGAACATGTTCTCCATACTCTCGAACCACTCAAGAAGTCCAGTGGCTCTTTCTTTTCCACTAAAGCTAGTGAGTTTACACGAGTTGAAATGCTTAAAGTGCAGGTGCGATTGTTCCTGTTTTGATTGTTACTATTCTCCCCGTAGGCATTGTTGTCAGCACCACTATTATTTCCATTGGTGTTGTTGTTATTAGCCATTAAAGGGGTTGCTAAGTTTAGCAACCATTGATGGAGCACAACAGCCATTTGCCGGGCGATTATTGCAGCGAGTTTACGATTAGAACTTCCATGCTTTCCATGGTCATGAGACATGCTAGATATAAAAAATGAGTTATACACAGGAATGAGGATAACAAAGGATAGTAATTTAAACAAGAATAAGTCAAGAGTGGTAAGGCACACGGAATGGTTCCATTTGGTAATGCATTACCATTTGGAAACGTTGACACATCAAGGTAAATCGACCAATTTGCCTTAGAAACTTGTGTATGTTGACTATAGTTTATCACTCATCCCACAAAATCCCTAGGTAAGCATAACTAGTCCCATAGGATTTATGCGAAATGCTTACCTTAGCCCGAAGGCTTTTTACCAGGAAATCCAGAATACAGGTGTCTATATGTCATATAATATTCCTTAGGTTCATGAAATCAAAACCTTGATGAGATTTGTATATATTAGGCATAAAGTCTAAAGATTTAAACCATATATAAAGCGTACGAACCCACATGTCATCGAGAATAAGTTTAAGAAGTTTCATTCGTCGGGGAGAATTAAAGAATGAAGAATAAGTCTAGGGGAGACAAGTAACAAATTTTAAGCATTTACAAAGCAATCCTATGCTAAGGCATCAAGTTAAATATAAGAAGGCATAGCATTATGTAGCATGCAAACCATATATATATATGTATGTATATATATATATATACATACATACATATATAATATATATATATATATATATATATATATATATATATATATATATATATATATATATATATATATATTTACAAGAATATAAATATTATTCTACAAGGTTCATGCATAAACTATTGTCTACGTTACCATTTTTAATAACCTAAATCCCTATACTTGTGGGCTCTGATACCAATCTATCACACCACAACCTTAACGGCGGAATCATCGAGATGTGAGGGTTGTTCACAACCACATAACGTTATTATTTATTCTAAATATTATAACTATAAGTTTCAAAGGTAAATTACAACCATAAGTCTCAAATAAGAAATCAACATAACGTAACATGAAATAATTCAAGACAACTCATTATTTAACTAGGTCCATTCCTAGATGTGGATAAGCTTCAAAGAGGACAATCAAACTTGCGAGATTCCTCAAACATGTTAAGAATAAAAGGTCAACGTAATGTTGGTGAGATTTCTATAATTTTCATACATAAATATATAAAAGATTGCAATTCATGGCATAAGTTAGTGAGCAAAGTAACTAGGTGTCACACCCCGACCGACATCTGTTACACCCTGACCGATGGCGAAATCATCAGTGCGGACGAAATGGGAGACGATTGTTCATAGCACATGGAACTAATTAAGTTGAAATATTATTACATATCATTATTCATGAAACATTACAAGACAAATAAGTTCATACAATACAAAAGCATCAAAAAAAGAAAAACATATTAAGTTAAACTAGGACCAAGTCTTATATGAGCATGAAGAGAATCCACAAGTAGTAAACCTGAAACATGTTAAAAATAAAGGGTCAACTTGAAAGTTGGTGAGATTTCATAGTTTGCAATACATAAGTATATAAAAGATGGCAATTCATGTTATAAGTTAGAGAGCAAACTAACTAGGGATGTAAGACAGAATGCACAATCAAACCTTGACAAAGTTTTAAAAGTCTCAAATGTTTACAAGTATATACGATTAGCTAAGTGTATTTGGATCAACCAAGCAGGCTTGTCAGGCCCATAGATCTATGACGTCGCCAGCCTAGCAATAGTTAATGATTGTACATATATTCGACATTACATGGTACAAAGATCAACTAACCATAACATACAAGTGAATTGCCATAAGTACAAGCATCAAACGTGTTTACAAGTGCAATGTTTATAAAGTAACTGTTTCACCCCAAAGTGTGAAAATAGGAAAAAGAGGTATAGAAATACTCACGTGGAAAATAAGTATAAGAATGATGATAAGAGATTAAACGAGGCTCCAACGATTTCTTTTACGAGATACCTAACGTATATATATTCCAAGGTCAAGTTTAAAGGTAAGAGTAATGAATAAACGTGAACTAGGGTTTCAATTGGAAATTTCGAGGTTTAAATAGTTAAATGAAATAATGAATCATTTATGTTTTGGTTTAAAAAAATATAAATCAATTAAGACCAAGAATGATAGTGAATGATTAAAATGATTTATTAATTTAATAAAGAGTAAATACGGGATGTAAATAGTTTTTAATTAATTATTTATTTAAAGATAATTGAATGCATATTTAAATGACTTGTAGGATTTAAATCATTTTATAAAGTTTTTAAACCTTTAAATGATTTCTATAAAAGTATTACAATATCCAACACCTTAAAATAAGAAAGAAGAATAATAAATACATTATATGTTTTATCAGTTTTAAGAGTTTAAATAAAAGTTAAGGAATCAATTATTACTAATATGATATAACATAGTTAAATGATTAGATAATAATTTAAATAATTATTAAATATCATTTGTGTAGTTTCTTATTCAAAGTATTTATAACATGTAGGTTTAATTATACGTTTGGAATAATTCAAGTTTGGGTTATAATATATTTATAACATATAAAATATTTAATATTTTTTTTATTGTATATTTCTTTAAATTAAGAATTATAAGTTTTAGATTCTGAAAATTAACTTAATAATTTCTAGATTGTTTTTAGTTAACAAAATAATTTTATTTTGATTTGGTAATATAATAACACCTTTCTGAATTATAAAATGTGAAAAAAAATAATTAAAAAAAGATGTTAGAGGCCCGTTCAAACCAGGGACCTCTCGGTTACTAGTTGGGCTACAGCCCGATCTGGTTAAAAGTCCCATTACAATGTTTAAAAAGCATTAGTTTCAAAAACCCCTAATTCTCAAGAACCCTAGAATCATTTGTATCAATTGACCACGAATTCGAAGTTGTTAACGGAATTAAAGTTAGGGCTTTGATTCGCCTAGTAAAACGGAGGGTATGTACAGATATAATTACCTGGATTTGGAGAAGAAATTAGTGAGTATGATGAACAGGGTCGCGATTGTGGTAGATTTAGATTTGGATGATTTGTGGTGTTGTGATTCAATTAAATGTTTGGAGAGCTTCGTATGATGATGATGATTGATTGCCCTCTCTCAATTTTGAGTAATGGAACCCATAAGATGGACAATGGCTAAGTTGCAGGTTCGAATGAAATTGGTAATCAAATGGTTTGATTGACTGCTTTGTTTGCGCGATTTATGGCTCAAATGGTTTAGAGGACTGATTAGAACGTTTACCATCATTCGAACAGATGAAATTCGAATAGTTACAGGATCAACGAGTTAAGGATTTGTATTGATGATTTCGGTTATAATTTATGGTCTTAATGGCCGAATAATCTCGAGTAAACATGCCTTTAAGTTCGAATCCGATGTGCCATAGTTAATAGTCGGTTTAATCGCGTTTAAGTCGAGCGTTTTGGTGGTTTTGACCATCGCCGGAGCGATGGCCGAGGTGACCGGAGAAAATGTCGACAGGAAGGGGGAATAGGGAGGGAGGTTTGGGGTTTTACACATTTGGCCCCTGTGGTTTTTAAAAGTTATTATTTCATGTAGAAACTTTTAAATTTAGTTTTTATAAATTACACATTCAACCCTAATCTTTATAACACTCATTTGAATAATAAACCAAATTAATTATTTGTTAATTTTATAACATTTGTAAAACTTGTAAGCTTTATAACTTGATTATTTATTGTCAATAATTAAAATTTTATTTACTCATAAATCTTTATTCATTTTTTAACTTTATAAGAAAGAATTACTTAAAAACCAAAAATTATCACAAGTTATTTAGATAATTAACAAATGAATAATTCACAATATAAAATTGCATATTTAATACATTTGACTCATTACAATTATTATAATAATTTTATAATAGTACTTAAAAATCGGTTTTAACTTGGAAAAATGGCGGATGTTTCAGTCTCCCTACTTTAAGAAATTTTGTCCCGAAATTTAATCACGATGGGACTAATTTCAAGGACATGAGGAGACTTAAATTTGATTTAATGTTTTCACATGAACTCTTGGAAGTGTTCAAATTCAACAAATTTAATTGTAGTGTTTTGCTATG
Source organism: Flaveria trinervia (assembly GCA_025506515.1). Classification (NCBI taxonomy): domain Eukaryota; kingdom Viridiplantae; phylum Streptophyta; class Magnoliopsida; order Asterales; family Asteraceae; genus Flaveria; species Flaveria trinervia. Next base: position 156,069 of record JACCIX010000660.1, read on the forward strand.
CTTAAGTTTGTTAAAAGTTCATTATTTATGATTTCATGTGTTCCTTGGCAAATGTTACAAGATTATTAATGTAAATTTTTTATTTGATAAACGTTTGTGTTTTAAGTGATTCAAGACGGTTAGAAAGGTTTTGTCATGAGGAAAACACTAGGTATTAGTGATAAGAGACTCAACTTATCAAACATGGGGAATAAGTTCAAGACACTTTTGGATGGGTTATAAATTTCATAAGAGCTTCTCAAACAAATATAAATTTAACAAGGTTCTTAGATAATCAATTTTTGTTTACTGTGTTATTGAGATTTCAAAGTTACATTAGGTTAAGGTCGTTACGAGGATCGTGTTCGTTACAATTGAGATTCAATTTAGAATGAAGACATCATTCTAATAGGTTTTCAGAATAAGTGTGGTTTTGAGGAAAGACGTTTAGAAAGATTTTTAAGGGTCACTAAGCGAAATGGGATATGAGTTTTAAGATTACGGAAGACAAGATTAATGATAAGAAAATTTAAATAATAGGATGTTTCGAGTGTAACGTTCGGTTTACAAACCAAGACATTACGTTGACTTATCAAAGTATTATGTCAACTACAACCTTATTGAATACATGTGTGCCAATAAGCGGACACTCACCCCAAGGGTTCTGAGGTAAGGTAAACGGATCCATCGGTTGATTTGGATTTATATGAATACCTTGCCTAGACAGAACACCTCGAGATACAGGCATCACGCTATTCCAGCATTACATGTTTCAAGTTGTAGGACACAAACTTTGACGAGACTTGAAAATCATGAATAATGATTCAAAGCTCATTTTGAAAACCATTTGATTTAGGCACATAAGGCCTTAGAATATGATTTAAAATCATGTGAACAATGATAAGATTCTAAGTATATGAATAAGCACATAAGGCATATAATCACATAATCAAATATAACACTATAAGGCACATAAAATCCTATCTAAGCATATCAATACATGAGAGGACTCATGTGTAAGGGTACTTAGTTATAGTTTAGGTCATTCCATTTCTAATAACCTAAATCCCTATAACCATGGCTCTCATACCAATCTATCACACCCCGACCGACATCTGTCACACCTCGACCGACGGCGGATCATCGGGGCGGACGAAATGGGAGACGATTGTTCATAGCACATGGAGCTAATTAAGTTGAAATATTGTTACATATCATTATTCATGAAACATTACAAGACAAATAAGTTTATACATACAAAAGCATCAAACAAAGAAAGAACATACTAAGTTAAACTAGGTCCAAGTCTTATATGAGCACGAAGAGAATCCACAAGTAGTAAACATGAAACATGTTAAAAAATAAAGGGTCAACTTTGAAAGTTGGTGAGATTTCCATAGTTTGCAATACATAAGTATATAAAAGATGGCAATTGTGACATCCGGTAAATTTCCGTTACCAAATTCCGTTAGTTCCATTGAGTCTTGCATACACGTGTCGTAAGCACACACTAGTTGTTGTTTAACGTTGGTGACCTAACAATAATTAACAATGTTAAGTTAATGATAATCTAACTGATTGTGTGATTATGGTATTATGTTTATGTGTTTTCATGTTTTAAATGTTCTTTGTGAAAATTAATCGCGTAAGGTGGAAACGTGCATATTAATTCGTATGTCTTGTGTTTTTATAAAGATAAAATATATAATGATTATCATTAGTTCATATCTTTATATTATTAAGTTAAAAACACTTTACAAAGAGTTAAAAAGGTTAGATTTTATAAAATACAAATTACAAGGGTTTAAATGGTAAATATAGAAATTAAATTAAACAAAACATCCCAAACCCTAGCCCCACCCCCCATTCAGCCGCAACTACTACTCAAACACCCTCACCTTTGCGAATTCGACCAAGAACAAGCAATTGGCTGCGATTTTGATTCGGTTTCAAGTCATACAACAAGTTAGCAACATCAAATCGTGTTCCTTTGCAAGAATTAAGGTTAGTTTTGGTGTTTTTATGGGTTTCTTGTTATGGCCGAACCCTAATTCATGAATGGTTGTTCATGGTGTCGAAATTGATGTTGTTTGATGATGTTAGTATGTTAGTTAGATAGTATACATGTTGTTTAACATTGATTATGCATGAATGATACGTTTTTAATGGATTGATCATGAACTTTGATTCTAGACAAACCTAATTCGAAATTGAGGTGATTATGTGAGATTGATGATTGTTTGATGAATGTATGATGGTTAGTGGGTTGTATGAATGCTAGATTACATTGATCTTGCAAGAAATTGATGAATTGAAGGTTGTGTTCATAGGTTACTAATAATAGTAACTTTATTTTCAAGACATGATGATTTGATGATGGATCAATGTTGTTGATGTGTTTAGGATGATGTTAAGGTGTTAGATTGTTGATATGAATGCTAGAAACCTTGGAATGAAAGATGTAGTTTATGGTTTGGCAAAAGTAGAAACTTTTGATATTGAATGATTGATGGATTATGATGATTGGGTATTGCTGATCATGCTTAGAGGTTGATATGAACTTGAATTGGTGTATTGTTAATGAACTCATGAGTACATTGGGTGTTTGATAGATTCTGGAATGTACTTTCCCAAAAGGGAAATTTTATTTGCACAAGGTTTGAAAGATGATAGTTTGAACATGTTTGGGATATTAGGAGCATGTTAGTATGTTCATGTATGATTTCTAATATGATAGAACGTGTTAATTTAGTCGTATGGGATGCTTGGATAATCATGGGTGATGTATGGACTTTGATGATCATGTATGGTGTTGATGTTGGTTAGTAGTTAAGACATCATGTTTAGGACTGGAAATTGATTATTGTGGTGTATGTTGAATGCAATGAACATGGTTAATGAATGATTGTGATCATCATACACGCGTGCAAATCTGAGGCCCCTACTTAGTAGGATTGGCAGGGTTAGGTTGTAAAGTCGTGAGTGGCTTCACATGGCATGTAGTGCGTGATTTGATCTTTGTGTGGCGTGTTAGTTATGTTATAACTGATGGACATGTTAATGTTTTAGATTCGCATGACTTGTATGATACTTGGTAGTATGATGATCTAAGTAATACACCTAGATAATGTAGCATACATGTGATTCCATTTGAATGTTAACCATGTATGATGTATGAGTATGCTTGCTTAAATGGTTTACAACACATAATGTCACCAACGGGTCAAACAAGTCAAATGAGTCAAACGTGTTTGTTTTCTGAAACCTTAAGTCTTTAGTTGTAGTGTGCTTAGGGTTCTACATGTTCTCTGTTTACACGTACTCATGTACTTATATGATCTAGGTAACCTCTAAAGGTTGTCTGTCCACTCCTTCTTTCAAGTAAACCCTAAGTATTCATTTCGCATATCAGGTGAGTTCATGCCCCACTCTTTACTTAACCTCTTTTGGGGAGATAACATACTGGTGAATTACAAACGCTTTATATGTATTTAAGTTATGTATAATATTAATGTAGTGTTGTTTACTTTGGAAAAGTCCTCACACTTTCAAATTGTTAATATTGAATAGCGGGGAAACTTGGGTAGTACTACTGGGTATGACAAGCCCCACCTGTGTGACTCAAGGTCAACCGGGTGCAATTTGTCCTATTGAACATTGTCACGACCTGTTAAGTCGTGACATGAGGCAACAACTTATCACAGTCAGCTTTAATTGTGAAATCACTATGAATTAATATTTATTGTTAATATACTAGCTATCTGTTACAATACACTGCTTATATATCACAACTGTTAAATTGTTTATATTTGAACACCAACTCTTGAACTCACCAACCAATGTTTGACATTTTAGTACGCTATTCATAGGTCGTTAACTCCGCTTGCCATTAGGAGCACTACACGGTTCATCATGCATATTAAGTCTCCATTTAAAAGATATCTTTGTTGATTTCTAATTTTGCTATATTATACATTTATACACTATGGGTTTCTTTTACTTACAAAACGCTTCCGCATGGTTTTAAAGTTTGAACTTTAGTTGATTTATTTTAGTTATGGCATATAGAGTCGTTTTGAGTAACTATTGACTGTGACCCTGGTTTATTCACACGCCTCACGGTAAAACTCCGCACGTGGATTCTGAGGGTGTGATAGATTGGTATCAGAGCCATTGATTATAGGGAACTAGGTTGCATACACACTAGACTATAACCGCACACAGTTAGTTACTTACCTGTGCCTTATTTTCATTTACTGTATACTCATTGCATACACGTCACACTCTCTGTAGCATGGCATCGTCATTGAGAGCTGCGGGTAAGCGACCTGTATCACCTTCACGATCGGAATCCCTAACTCCCGCACCTGTACCTGACAATGGACACGACTGGCCCCGACTAGCTTATCCTTGAGGGGAGATTGATTGCGATCAACCTTTTGCACTGATGGAGCGTGACCCCCCACGAGACTGGAGTTTCTACCCCAGGTTCGTTGATCATATAATGTATAGGGAGCGCGTACCTGTCGCAAGGCCCAGGACTAGGAGCAACACCGATCAACCAATGCCTTCACTCCCACGGACAGTGCAGTCCAACGAGAAACTGATTGCTGCACTAGATACTGAGCAAAAAAGAGTCAGGCGACTCACTAGTGATGTTTGTACACTGCAACATGAGGTGTACAAACTAAGACACCGAATAGATGAACTAGAGGAGCAACACGAGAAGACCCTAAATGGATGTCACCACATGGAAGACGGTCTCATAGCACTTAGAGGACGTGTTACTGCTCGTGAACAGCGGGACGCAATAGCCGATAATAGAATTGCTATCTTAGAAGCCCAATTGGCAGCGCTTCAGATTGCTATAGCTCCTGCTCCTGCAGCAGACTCTGAGGATGAAGAGTCCGAGGAGGAGGAACCGGTGGAGATGGAGGATGATAGTGATGGGTCAGATGTTGTCGATTGACTTTCCTTTATATGACTTGGACTATGTCGTGTTTCATTCTTTTGAAACCTATGTGGGAAGGGTTGTTTCCCCACCCGAACCATGAACTAGCAACCCTATGCCCGAGAATAGTGAATGAAGTGCACAATCATATAATGTATAGGGAGCGTGTACCTGTCGCAAGGCCCAGGACTAGGAGCAACACCGATCAACCAATGCCTTCACTCCCACGGACAGTGCAGTCCAACGAGCAACTGATTGCTGCATTGGATACTGAGCAACAAAGAGTCAGGCGGCTCACGAGTGATGTTTGTACACTGCAACATGAGGTGTACAAACTAAGACACCGAATAGATGAACTAGAGGAGCAACACGAGAAGACCCTAAATGGATGTCACCACATGGAAGACGGTCTCATAGCACTTAGAGGACGTGTTACTGCTCGTGAACAGCGGGACGCAATAGCCAATAATAGAATTGCTATCTTAGAAGACCAATTGGCAGCGCTTCAGATTGCTATAGCTCCTGCTCTGCAGCAGAATCTGAGGATGAAGAGTCCGAGGAGGAGGAACCGGTGGAGATGGAGGATGATAGTGATGGGTCAGATGTTGTCGATTGACTTTCCTTTATATGACTTGGACTATGTCGTGTTTCATTCTTTTGAAACCTATGTGGGAAGGGTTGTTTCCCCACCCGAACCCATGAACTAGCAACCCTATGCCCGGGAATAGTGAATGAAGTGCACAAGAGGGTTGATCATTACATACGGGTATTAGTACCCAAAATTCAAAGTATGGTGACTGCTTCCAACCCAACCACAATTCAGCTAGCCATCCAGTTAGCTCATAAGCTAACTGACCAAGCAGTGGATCAAGGACGTCTACCCAAGCGGGGCGCTGTGCGAACGTGCTCGACAACAAGAGAAAGTGGGATAAGGCCAACAACAACAAATCATCATCATCCAACGGTCAACCTTAACCTCAACAGCAACAACAGCTAGTTCAACAACAATGGAGGTTCGACAATAACCGTAACTTCACCCAGACAGCTCCAAATAATCAAGGACCCAGTGGGAGACATCCGAAGTGCACTTGGTGTAATTACCATCATGTGGGAAGGTGTGATACGCGGTGGTAAGATTGGACACGCTGCTAAGGATTGTCGTGGTGAACTGTTAAGGAAGCCACAACAACCTAAGGAAACTCCCAAAGGTTGTTTTGAATGTGGGAAGGAAGGGCATTACAGGCAAAACTGCCCACAACTGCGAAGGAATGGTAATGGCAACAACGGCAATGGCTACAACAACAACAACCACGGTAACAACTACAATGGTGGCAATGGTACTGGTAATGGTGGCAACAAAGATGTAGCCAAAGGGAGAGCCTTTGTCATTGGCTCAGGTGAGGCTCTAAATGACCCCACAACTGTTACCGGTAGGTTCTCTGTTAATGGTTCTTTTGCTACAGTACTATTCAATATTGGAGCCGATAGGAGTTTCGTGTCCTTAAAGTTCTGTAGTCTTTTAAGTGATATACCCTCTGCCTTAGAATCTAAGTACACTGTAGAATTAGCCGACGGTAAAAAAATCCATGTAATGCATATCCTTAAAGATTGTAAGATAGAACTTGCTCGTCATACTTTCGTTGTAGATCTTATGCCTGTTATGCTGGGGAGTTTTGATGTTGTGATAGGCATGGATTAGCTCTCTAACAAGCAAGCGGAAGTCATATGTCATGAGAAGAGCATACGAATTCCTTTTGGTGATGAAATCCTTACAGCCAGAGGTGATAGGAGTGGTGTTGTGATAGGTATTATCTCATACATGAAAGCCCAAAAGTTATTACGAAAGGGTCGTGTGGCTATTCTAGCACTCGTAACCGATAAGCAAGCGCGAAGAAAGGAGAATGGAGGATATTCGCATAGTGCGTGACTTTCCAGAGGTGTTTCCAGAGGATCTTCCTGGGTTACCACCTCACCGTCAAGTGGAATTCCAAATCGAGTTAACTCCCGGCGCAGCCCCGATTGCTAGGGCACCTTATCGATTAGCACCGAACGAACTACAAGAGTTGTCATCACAACTTCAGGAGCTTTTAGATAAGGGCTTTATTCGACCTAGCACATCACCGTGGGGAGCCCCTGTTCTTTTTGTTAAGAAGAAGGATGGCACATTCCGGATGTGCATCGATTATAGAGAGTTAAACAAAGTAACAGTCAAGAACCAATACCCTTTACCTCGTATCGATGACTTGTTTGATCAGCTTCAGGGATCAAGCTATTATTTGAAGATTGACTTGAGATCCGGTTATCATCAACTTCGTGCCCCAGAAGAAGACATTCCCAAGACTACGTTTCGTACACGTTATGGTCATGATGAGTTCTTGGTCATGCCTTTTGGGTTGACTAATGCACCTGCTGGTTCATGGACCTCATGAACCACGTGTGCAAACCCTATCTTGATTAGTTCGTCATTGTGTTTATCAATGATATACTGATATATTCTAGGACCAAGGAGGATCATGAAGAGCACTTATGAATGATCTTAGAACTATTGAAGAATGAGCAGTTGTATGCCAAATTCTCTAAGTGTGACTTTTGGATACGAGAAGTGCAATTTCTAGGTCATATTGTTAATGAGAAAGGGATACATGTTGATCCTGCCAAAATTGAGGCGATAAAGAATTGGACTACACCCAAAACGCCGAGTGAGATAAGACAATTTATGGGATTAGTAGGATATTACCGATGATTCATAGAAGGATTTTCTAAGATCGCACAACCTCTCACGGCCTTGACTCACAAAGGAACGACATACAAATAGAGTGAGAGCCAAGAATCGGCTTTTCAATTGTTAAAACAAAAATTCTGTAATGCCTCGATATTAGCACTACAAGAGGGAACGGATGACTTCGTGGTGTATTGTGATGCATCCATTCAAGGATTGGGTTGTGTCTTGATGCAACGAGAAAAGGTGATAGCCTACGCCTCGAGACAACTAAAGGTTCATGAGAAGAACTATACCACCCATGACTTAAAATTGGGTGCAGTGGTTTTTGCCTTAAAGATCTGGAGACATTACTTGTACGGTACCAAGTGCACTATCTACACCGATCACAAGAGTCTTCAACATATCTTCGAGAAAAAGGAGTTGAATATGAGGCAACGACGTTGGGCGGAACTACTAAAAGACTATGATTGCGCTATCAAGTACCATCCGGGAAAGGCGAACGTGGTTGTCGACGCCTTAAGCCGGAAGGAAACAGCTAAACCCAGACGGGTGCGAGCTTTACAGCTTACTATCAGTACCCAACTGCCTGAACAAGTTAAGGAGGCACATATAGAAGCCTTAAAAGCGGAAAATGTTGGTTCTGAGTCGTTAGGGGAATGGATAAACAACTGGTGGTGAAGGAGGATGGAATTCGGTATTTAATGGATAGACTTTGGGTGCCTATCTATGGAAATCTAAGAGATTTAGTTATGAGTGAGGCACACAAATCTAAGTATTCTATACATCCTGGATCTGACAAGATGTACCATGACCTGAAGGCGCACTACTAGTGGCCTAACATGAAGGCGGATGTAGCTACATATGTGAGCAAGTGTTTGACCTGCTCAAAAGTAAAGGTGGAATACCAAAAACATCCGGACTGTTGCAACAACCCGAGATACCAATGTGAAAATGGGAACAAATCTCCATGGATTTCATTACCAGTTACCCTGGACTAATACTGGTTGTGACACGATATGGGTTATTGTGGATTGATTGACAAAGTCTGCTCATTTCTTTGCAATTAATGAAAGTGACAAGATGGAGAAATTAACCCGACTGTACCTTAAAGAGATTGTTTCGAGACACGGTGTACCAATCTCAATTATTTCCGACCGCGACGCTCGTTTCACCTCACAATTCTGGCATTCATTGCAGAAATCTTTGGGTACACGATTAGATATGAGTACTGCTTATCATCCACAGACGGATGGTCAGAATGAGCGTACCAGACAAACGGTGGAGGATATGCTACGTGCTTGTGTGATTGACTTTGGGAATAACTGGGAAATTCACCTGCCATTGGTGGAGTTTTCTTATAACAATAGTTCTCATACTAGCATACAGGTAGCACCTTTCGAGGCACTGTATAGGAGAAAATGTAGATCACCAGTTTGCTGGGTGGAAATTGGTGATAGTCAGCTAACAGGTCCCGAGTTAATTCATGAGACAACCGAGAAGATTGTGCAGATACAAAACCGTATGGCTGCAGCGCGAGACAAACAAAGAGTTATGCTGATAAGAGACGAAAACCTTTAGAGTTTCAGGTTGGTGACAAGGTTTTGTTGAAAGTCTCACCATGGAAAGGCGTAGTTCGGTTTAGCAAGCGAGGGAAGCTAAATCCAAGGTACGTTGGACCCTTTGAAATAGTGGAAAGAATAGGTCCAGTGGCCTATCGACTAGCCCTACCTGATTTGCTAAGTGGAATCCATGATGTATTTCACGTGTCGAACCTAAAGAAGTGCCTAAGTGATGAAACAATGGTCGTACCACTAGAAGAAGTTCAAGTGGATGAACAATTGCATTTTATTGAAGAACCAGTCGAGGTGATGAACCGTGAGGTGAAAACACTTAAGCAAAGCAAGATACCCATTGTCAAAATTTGTTGGAATTCGTGACATGGACCGGAATTCACATGGGAAAGAGAAGATCAAATGAATCTTAAGTACCCTCAACAATTCGAAAATACGATGCCAGCAGACGAAGGTATTGATTTAAATTTTGGGACGAATTTCTTTCAACATGGGGATGATGTGACAACTCATCCAAAACTCACTCGATTTCGGTTTTTGTGTGCCAATGCAGTAGACCAGTGATGGAACACTCTCACCATGTAACACAATTTTCGGGATGAAAATTCTTTCAACATAGGGATAATATGGCATCCGGTAAATTTCCGTACCAAACTCCGTTAGTTCCGTTGAGTCTTGCATACACGTGTCGTAAGCACACACTAATTGTCGTTTAACGTTGGTGACCTAACAATAATTAACAATGTTAAGTTAATGATAATCTAACTGATTATGTGATTATGGTATTATGTTTACGTGTTAGCATGTTTTAAATGTTTTTTGTGAAAATTAATCGCGTAACGTGGAAAGGTGCCTGTTAATTCGTATGTCTTGTGTTTTTATAAAGATAAAATATATAATGATTATCATTAGTTTATATCTTTATATTATTAAGTTAAAAACAATTTACAAAGAGTTTAAAAGGTTAGATTTTATAAAATACAAATTACAAGGGTTTAAATGGTAAATATAGAAATTAAATTAAACAAAACATCCCAAACCCTAGCCCCACCCCCCATTCGGCTGCAACTACTCCTCAAACACCCTCACCTTTGGGAATTCGACCAAGAACAAGCAATTGGCTACGATTTTGATTCGGTTTCAAGTCATACAACAAGTTAGCAACATCAAATCATGTTCCTTTGCAACAATTAAGATTAGTTTTGGTGTTTTTTATGGGTTTCTTTTTATGGCCGAACCCTAATTCGTGAATGGTTATTCATGGTGTTGAAATTGATGTTGTTTGATGATGTTAGTATGTTAGTTAGATAGTATAGCTGTTGTTTAACGTTGATTACGCATGAATGATACATTTTTAATGGATTGATCATGAACTTTGATTCTAGACAAACCCTAATTATAAATTGAGGTGATTATGTGAGATTGTTGATTGTTTGATGAATGTATGATGGTTCGTAGGTTGTATGAATGCTAGATTACATTGATCTTGAAAGAAATTGATGAATTGAAGGTTGTGTTCATAGGTTACTAATAATAGTAACTTTATTTTCAAGACATGATGATTTGATGATGGATTGATGTTGTTGATGTGTTTTGGATGATGTTAAGGTGTTAGATTGTTGATATGAATGCTAGAAACCTTGGAATGAAAGTTGTAGTTTATGGTTTGCCAAAAGTAGAAACTTTTGATATTGAATGATTAATGGATTATGATGATTGGGTATTGTTGATCATGCTTAGAGGTTAATATGAACTTGAATTGGTGTATTATTAATGAATTCATGAGTACATTGGGTGTTTGATAGATTCTGGAATGTACTTTCCCAAAAGGGAAACTTTATTTGCACAAAGTTTGAAAGATGATAGTTTGAGCATGTTTGGGATATTAGGAGCATGTTAGTATGTTCATGGATGATTTCTAATGTGATAGAACATGTTAATTTATTCGTATGGGATGCTTGGATAATCATGGGTGATGTATGGACTTTGATGATCATGTATGATATTGATGTTGGTTAGTAGTTAAGATATCATGTTTTGGACTGGAAATTGATTATTGTGGTGTATGTTGAATGCAATGAACATGGTTAATGAATATGATTATGATCATCATACACGTGTGCGAATCTGAGGCCCCTACTTAGTAGGATTGTCAAGGTTAGGATGTAAAGTCGTGAGTGGCTTCACATGGCATGTAGTGTGTGATTTGATCTTCGTGTGGCGTGTTAGTTATGTTATAACTGATGGACATGTTAATGTTTTAGATTCGCATGACTTGTATGATACTTGGTAGTATGATGATCTAAGTAATACACCTAGATAATGTAGCATACATGTGATTCCATTTGAATGTAACCATGTATGATGTATGAGTATGCTTGCTTAAATGGTTTACAACACATAATGTCACCAACGGGTCAAATGGGTCAACTAAGTCAAACGTGTTTGTTTTTTCTGAATCCTTGAGTGTTTGGTTGTAGTGTGCTTAGGGTTATACATGTTCTCTGTTTACACATACTCATGTACTTATATGATCTAGGTAACCTCTGAAGGTTGTCTGTCCACTCCTTCTTTCAATCCTAAGTATTCATTTCGTATATCAGGTGAGTTCATGCCCCACTCTTTACTTAACCTCTTTTGGGGGAGATAGCATACCGGTAAATTACAAATGCTTTATATGTATTTAAGTTGTATATAATATTAATGTAGTGTTGTTTACTTTGGAAAATTCCTCACACTTCCGAATTGTTAATATTGAATAGCGGGGAAACTTGGGTAGTACTACTGGGTCTGACGAGCCCCACTTGTGTGACTCGAGGTCAACCAGGTGCAACTCCTATTGAACATTGTCACGACCTGTTAAGTCGTGACAGGAGGCAATAACTTATCACAGTCAGCTTCAATTGCGAAATCACTATGAATTAATATTTATTGTTAATATACTAGCTATCTGTTACAATACACTGCTTATATATCACAACTGTTAAATTGTTTATATTTGAACGCTAACTCTTGAACTCACCAACCATTGTGTTAACATTTTAGTATGCTATTCTCAGGTCATTAACTTCGCTTGCCATTAGGAGCTCTGCACAGGTTCATCATGCATATTAAGACTCCATTTAAAAGACATCTTTGTTGGTTTCTAATTATTAATGTTTTCTCATTTGGTTTGGCGCGTGTGTTTTCCATATTATACATTTATACACTTTGGGTTTCTTTACTTACAAAACGTGTCACCCCGTCAAAATCCACTTGCGGAGTTTTACCGCGAGGCGTGTGAACAAACCAGGATCACAGTCAATAGTTACTCAGAACGACTCTATATGCCATAATTTAAATAAAATCGACCAAAGTAAATAAATTAAACAGTGCGGAAGCGTTTTGAAAACAACCCAAAGAAATAAAAGTATAATTATGGCAAAACATGTGCCAACCCAAAAGAGTAATCATTAATCATTAAAATGATAAAATTGTCTTGGAGACCGAGTCTTAGAATGCAGTGAACCATGCAGTGCTCCTATGGCAAGCAAGCTAATGACCTGAGAATAGCATACTAAACTGTCAACACAATGGTTGGTGAGTTCAAGAGATAATCAAACATAAACAGTTTAATAATAGAGATATACAAGTAGCGCATTGTAACAGATAGCTAGTCCATTAACAATAAATATTATTTCATAGTGATTTCACAATTCAAGCTGACTGTGGTACGTTGTTGCCTCCTGCCATGACTTAACAGGTCGTGACAATGTTCATTAGGACAACTTGCACCCGGTTGACCTCGAGTCACATAGGTGGGGCTCGTCAGACCCAATAGTACTACCCAAATTTCCCCGCTATTCAATATGACAATTCGAAAGTGTGAGGACTTTTTCATGATATCAACACTATATAATATTGTACACAACTTGAATTTATAAAGCGTTCATGATTTACCAGTATGCTATCTCCCCCAAAGAGAGTAAATAAAAAGTGGGGCATGAACTCACCTCATATGCGTATAGATACACAGAGTTTGACTTGTCAAACAGAATAGACAGACAACCTTCAGAGGTTACCTAGATCATATAAGTACATGAGTACGGGTAGTCAAAGAAATGTGAAACCCTAAGTACACTACAACCAAGGACTCAAGATTTCAGAAAAACACATGTTTGACCTAGTTGACCCGTTTGACCCGTTGGTGACTTTATGTGTTGTAAACCATTCAAATAATCATACACATATATCATACATAGTTAACATTCAAATAGATCATATGTATGCTATATTACCAGGTGTATCACTTAGATCATCATACAACCAAGTACCATACAAGTCATGCGAATCTAGAACATTAACATATCTACTAGTTATAACACAACTAACATGTCACACAAAGATCAAACCACTCACCACATGCCATGTGAAGCCACTCACGACTTCACATCCTAAACCTGCCAATCCTACTAAGTAGGGGCCTCAGATTCGCACGCGTGTATGATGATCATAACCATATTCATTAACCATATGCATTGCATTCTACAACATCACAACAATCAATACCAATCCCAAACATGATGTCCTACTACTAATCAACATCCAAATCATACATGATCATAAATGTCCAAATATCATTCATGATTATCCAAAACATCCCTTACAACTATTTTAACATGTTTCATCACCTTAGAATTCATCCATGATCATACTAACATGCTCCTAACATTCCAACCATGTTCAAACTATCATCTTTCACATTTTGTATAAATAAAGTTTCCCTTTTGGGAAAGCACATTCCAAAATCCATCAACCACTCGATGTATTCATGAATTCATCATAATTATACCATCTCAAGCTCATAACAATGTTTAGACATGATCAATAATACCTAATCACCATAATCTAACAATCTTCATAAACAAAAGTTTCTACTTTTGGCAAGCTATGAACAAAAACATCCATTCAAAGATTTCTAGCATTCATAACAACAATCTAACATCTAATCATCATCATGAACACATCCATAACATCAATCCATCACTAGATCATCATTACATGAAAATAAAGTTACTATTATTAGTAACCTATGAACATCAACTTCAATTCACCAATTTCTTGCAAAATCAATGTATCTTAACATTCATACAACCTACTAATCATCATACATTCATCAAACAATCATCCATCATGCATAATCATGCCATTTTCAAACTAGGGTTAGCTTCATAATCAAAGTTCATGATCAATCCACTAAAAACATAGAATTCATGCATAATCAACGTTAAACAACATGTAATCAATCCAACTAACATACTAACATCATCAAACAACATCAAATTCGACCCCATGAACCATCATTCATGAATTAGGGTTCGGCCCTAACCATAATCCACAAAAACACGAAAAGTTCTAACCTTTAAACGTGTTATAGCTTGCAATTGATGATTCCTACGTGTTGTATGCCTTGTAATCGAACCAAATCGATGCTTTGATGCTTGTTCTAGGTCGAAATCGCAATGGTGAGGGTGTGGGGAAAGAAGTCGCGGCCGAATGGGTGGGGATTAGGGTTTGGGATTTGTTTTGTTTAATTTTAATTTACATAATTACCCTTTTAACCCTTGTAATTTTTATTTTATAAAAACTAGGCTTTAAACTCTTTGTAAAGTGTTTTTAACTTAATAATATAAAGATATAAACTAATGAAAAACATTATATATCTTATCTTTATAAAAACACAAGACATACAAATAAATAGGCACGTTTCCGCGTTACGCGATTAATTTTCTAATTAACCTTTTAAAAACGTGTAAACACATAAACATAACACAATAATCATATAATCAATTAGATTCACATTAATTTAACATTATCCATTATTATTAGGTCACCAACGTTAAACGACAACTAGTGTGTGTTCACGACACGTGTATGCAAGACTTAACGGAACTAACGGAGTTTGGTAACGGAAATTTACCGGATGTCACATTATCCCCATGTTGAAAGAATTTTCGTCCTGAAAATTGCGTTACCTGGTGAGAGTGTTCCATCACTGATCTACTGCATTGGCACACAGAAATCAAAATCGAGTGAGTTTTGAATGAGTTGTCACAAAACGCTTCCGCATGGTTTTATAGTTTGAACTTTGGTTGATTTTATTTTAATTGTGGCATATAGATTTGTTCTGAGTAACTATTGACTGTGATCCTGGTTTGTTCACACGCCTCGCGGTTAAAACTCCGCACGTGGATTTTGAGGGTGTGACAGCAATTCATGTTATAAGTTAGAGAGCAAAGTAACTAGGGATGTAAGATAGAATGCACAATCAAACTTTGACAAAGTTTTACAAGTCTCAAACGTTTACAAGTATATACGATTAGCTAAGTGTACTTGGATCAACCAAGCAGGCTTGTCAGGCCCATAGACCTATGATGTCGCCAGGCTAGTAATAGTTAATAATTGTACATATATTCGACATTACATGGTAGCTACAAAGATCAACTAACCATAACATACAAGTGAATTGCCATAAGTTTACAAGCATCAAACGTGTTTACAAGTGCAATGTTTATAAAGTAACATGTTTCACCCCAAAGTGTGAAAATAGAAAAAAGAAGTATAGAAATACTCACGTGAAAAATAATTATAAGAATGATAATAAGAGATTAAACGAGGCTCCAACGATTTCTTTACGAGATACCTAACGTATATATATTCCAAGGTCAAGTTTAAAGGTAAGAGTAATGAATAAACGTAAACTAGGGTTTCAATTGGAAATTTGGGGGTTTAAATAGTTAAATGAAATAATGAATCGTTTATGTTTTGGTTTAAAAAAATATAAATCAATTAAGACCAAGAACGATAGTGAATGATTCAATGATTTAAAAATATAATAAAGACTAAATACGGGGTGTAAATAGATATAATTAATTATTTATTTAAAGATAATTGAATGCGTATTTAAATGACTTGTAGGATTTAAATCATTTTATAAAGTTTTTAAACCCTTAAATGATTTCTATAAAAATATTACAATATCCAACACCTTAAAATAAGAAAGAAGAATAATAAATACATTATACTGTTTTATCAGTTTCAAGAGTTTAAATAAAAGTTAAGGAATCAATTATTAACTAATATGATATAACATAGTTAAATGATTAGATAATAATATTTAAATAATTATTAAATAATCATTTGTGTAGTTAATTATTCAAAATATTTATAACATGCAGGTTTAATTATACGTTTGGAATAATTCAAGTTTGGGTTATAATATATTAATAACATATAAAAGATTTAAATTGTATTTTTATTCTTTAAATTAAGAATTATAAGTTTTAGAATTCTTGAAAATTAACTTAATAATTTCTAGATTGTTTTTAGTTAACAAAATAATTTTATTTTGATTTGGTAATATAATAACACCTTTCTGAATTATAAAATGTAAAAAAAAAAACTAATTAAAAACAAAAGATGTTAGAGGCCCGGTTCGAACCCGGGACCTCTCGGTTACAAACCACACCAATTACCTGTTGGGCTACAGCCTGATCTAGTTAAAAGTCCATTACAATGTTTAAAAAGCGTTAGTTTCAAAAACCCCCAATTCTCAAGAACCCTAGAATCAATTTGCATCAAATTAACCACGAATTCGAATTTGTTAACGGAATTAAAGTTAGGGCTTTGATTCGCCCAGTAAAGCCGAGGTTATGTATAGATCTAATTACTTGGATTTGAAGAAGAAATCGGTGAGTACGATGAATGTCACACCCTCAAAATCCACTTGCGGAGTTTTACCGCGAGGCGTGTGAACAAACCAGGATCACAGTCAATAGTTACTCAGAACGACTCTAAATGCCATAACTTAACAAAATCAACCAAAACACAAACTTTAAACAATGCGGAAGCGTTTTTGAAAACAACCCAAGTCAATAAAGTATAACTATGGCAAAACAAGTGCCAACCCATAAGAGTAAACTATAATTGCTAAATGTCAAATTGTCTTGAAGCATCGTGTCTTAAAATGCAATGAACCGTGCAGTGCTCCTATGGCAAGCAAGCTAAGGACCTGAGAAAAACATACTAAAATTTCAACACATAGGTTGGTGAGTTCAAGAGTTTGAGTTCAATAAACATATAAACAGTTGTGATATATATAAGCAGTGATGGTAATAGATAGCTAGTCTATTATCAGTAAATATTAATACATAGTGATTTTGCAATTGAAGCTGACTGTGATAGTTGTTGCCTCCTGTCACGACTTACCATGTCGTGACAATGTTCAATAGGACAAATTGCACCTGGTTGACCTCGAGTCACACAGGTGGGGCTCGTCAGACCCAGTAGTACTACCCAAGTTTCCCCGCTATAAATATTAACAATTCAAAAGTGTGAGGACTTTTCCCATGGTAAACAGCACTATATTAATATTATACACAACTAAATAATAAAAGCGTTCGTATAAATACCAGTATGCTATCTCCCCCAAAAGAGATTAAGTAAAGAGTGGGGAATGAACTCACCTGATGTATGCAAAGGTACTTAGGGTTTATTTGAGAAACGAGAGGATAGCCAACCTTCACAGGTTACCTAGATCATGTGAGTACATAAGTACGTGTAAATAAAAGACATGTGAAACCCTAATCATACCAAAACCAAAGACTCAAGCTTCCAGAAAAATAGACACGTTTGACCTAGTTGACCGTTTGACCGTTGGTGACATTATGAGTTATAATTCAAATAAAACCAATGAGCACATACAACATACATGATTAACATTCAAATAGTATCATACGTATGCTATATCAACCAGGTGTATCACTTAGATCATCATACAATCAAGTACTATACAAGTCATGCGAATCTAGAACATTAACATATCCATTAGTTATAATACAACTAACATGTCACACAAAGTTCAACCATTCATCACATGCCATGTGAAGCCACCACGACTTCACATCCTAAACCCTGCCAATCCTACTAAGTAGGGGCCTCAGATCCGCACGCGTGTATAATGATCATAACCATATTCTTTAAGCATATGCATTGCATTCACAACATCACAACAATCAATTACCAGACCCAAGCATGATGTCCTACTACTACACAACATCCAAACCATACATGATCACCAAAGTCCAAATATCACCCACGATTATCCAAGCATGCCATACAACTAATTTAACACGTTCTATCACACTAGAATTTATCCTTGAACATACTAGCAGGCTCCTATCATCCCAAACATGATCATAACATCATACTTCAACGTTCACACAAATAAAGTTTCCCTTTTGGAAAGAACATCCCAAAATCTATCAAACATCCAAAGCATACATGAATTCATCAATAATATACCAATTCAAGCTCATACTAACATCTAAGTATGATCAACCACATCCAAACATCATAATTCACCAATTCATATCCAAAAGTTACTATCTTTAGTAATGTATGAACTATAACATGTTTTCTTGAATTTCCAATGATCACAACAACAATCTAACATCTAATTATCACCATGAACACATCCATAACATCATAACATCCATAGTTCAACATTTCATGCAAATAAAGTTACTATTATTAGTAACCTATGAACATCAACCCTAAATCATCAATTTCTTGCAAGATTCATGATTCCTAACATTCATACAACTTATTAATCACCACACATTCATCAAACAACCATCATTCACCATAATCATGCCCAAAATCGAATTAGGGTTTGACTAGAATCAAAACCCATGATTAACCCACTAACAACATGTAATTCATCCATGATCGACGTTAACTAACATGCAATTCAACCTAACTAACATATAAACATCATCAAACAACATCCAATTCGACCTAATGAGGATCAATTTCAAATCCAAGGTTCGGCCCTAATGAACCATTCATAAAAACTCGAAAAATCTAACCTTTAAACGCGTGTTAACTTGCAATTGATGATTCTAACGTGTTCTAAACCTTGAAATCGACCAAATCGATGCTTCCTTGATTATTCTAGGCTGAATTCGAAGAGAAGATGGGAAGAGAAGCTTGATCGCAGCCGAAGGGTGAATTGGTTTGAAGTTTTGTTTTATTTAATTTTAATTTACACATTTACCCTTTTAACCCTTGTAATTTGTATTTTATAAAAACTAAGCTTTAAACTCTTTGTAAAGTGTTTTTAACTTCATAATATAAAGATATAAACTTATAGAATTCATTATATATTATCTTTATAAAAACACAAGACATACGAATAAATAGGCACGTTTCCGCGTTACACGATAAATTCTTTAATTAACCTTTTATAAATGTGTAAACACATAAACATAACCCAATACTCACATAATCACTTAGATTCACATCAAATTAACATTATTCATTATTATTAGGTCACCAACGTTAAACGTCAACTAGTGTGTGCACACGACACGTGTATACAAGACTTAACGGAACTAACAGAGCTTGGTAACGGAAATTTACCGGATGTCACATTATCCCCATGTTGAAAGAATTTTCGTCCTGAAAATTTCTTTACATGGTGAGAGTGTTCCATCACTGGTTTCCATCACTGGTCTACTGCATTGGCACACAGAAATCGAAATCGGGTGAGTTTTGGATGAGTTGTCACATCATCCCCATGTTGAAAGAAATTTCGTCCCGAAATTTAAATCAATACCTTCGTCTGCTGGCATCATCCCTTCGAATAGTTAAGGGTACTTAAGCTTCATTTGATCTTTCCGTTCCCATGTGAATTCCGGTCCACGTCGCGAATTCCAACAGATTTTAACAATAGGTATCTTGCCCTGCTTAAGTGTTTTCACCTCACGATCCATCACCTCAACTGGTTCTTCAACAAAACGCAATTGTTCATCCACCTGAATTTCTTCTAGTGGTACGACCGTCGTTTCATCAGTTATGCACTTTTTCAAGTTTGACATGTGAAATACATCATGAATTCCACTTAGCGAATCAGGTAGGGCTAATCGATAGGCTACTGGACCTACTCTTTCCACTATCTCAAATGGTCCAACGTACCTCGGATTTAGTTTCCTCGTTTACCAAACCGAACTACGCCTTTCCATGGTGAGACTTTCAACAAAACCTTGTCACCAACCTAAAACTCTAAAGGTTTCCGTCTCTTGTCAGCATAACTCTTTTGCCTGTCTCGCGCTGCAGCCATACGGTTCCGTATCTGTATAATTTTCTCAGTCGTCTCATGAATTAACTCGGGACCTGTTATCTGACTATCACCAATTTCTGCCCAGCAAACCGGTGATTGACATTTTCTCCCATACAACGCCTCGAAAGGTGCTGCTGTATACTAGTGTGATAACTGTTGTTATAAGAAAACTCCACCAATGGCAGGTGAATTTCCCAGTTATTCCCGAAGTCAATCACACAAGCACGTAGCATATCCTCCAACGTCTGTATAGTACGCTCACTCTGACCATCCGTCTGTGGATGATATGCAGTACTCATATCCAAACGTGTACCCAAGGATTTCTGCAATGATTTCCAGAAATGTGACGTGAAACGAGCGTCACGGTCGGAGATAATTGAGATCGGTACCCCGTGTCTCGAAACGATCTCCTTGAGGTACAGGCGAGTTAGCTTCTCCATCTTGTCGGTTTCCTTTATTGCAAGGAAATGAGCAAACTTTGTCAATCGATCCACAATAACCCATATCGTGTCACAACCAGTACTAGTCCGGGGTAGCTTAGTAATAATCCATGGAGATTTGTTCCCATTTCCACATTGGAATCTCGGGTTGTTGTAATAGTCCGGATGGTTTTTGATATTCCACTTTTACCTTCGAGCAGGTCAAACACTTGCTCACATACGTAGCTACATCCGCTTTCATGTTAGGCCACCAATAGTGAGCCTTTAGGTCATGATACATCTTGTCGGATCCAGGATGTATAGAATACTTAGATTTGTGTGCCTCGCTCATAACTAAATCTCTCAGATTTCCATGAACAGGCACCCAAAGTCTATCCATGAAATACCGAATTCCATCCTCTTTCACCACTAGCTGCTATCCATTCCCTTAACAATTCAGAACCAATATTTTCACCTTTAAAGCTTCTATTGTGCCTCCTTAACTTGTTCGGGCAGTTGGGTACTGATAGTAAGCTGTAAAGCTCGCACCCGTGGGGTTAGCTGTTTCCTTCCTGCTTAAAGCATCGGTAACTACGTTCGCCTTTCCCGGATGATACTTAATTGCGCAATCATAATCATTTAGTAGTTCCACCCAACGTCGTTGCCTCATATTCAACTCTTTTTGCTCAAAGATATGTTGAAGACTCTTGTGAGAGGTGTAGATAGTGCACTTGGTACCGTACAAATAATGTCTCCAGATCTTTAAGGCAAAAACCTACTGCACCCAATTCTAAGTCATGGGTAGTATAGTTCTTCTCATGAACCTTTAGTTGTCTCGAGGCGTAAGCTATCACCTTTTCTCGTTGCATCAAGACACAACCCAATCCTTGAATGGATGCATCGCAATACACACAAAGTCATGGTTCCCTCTGGTAATGCTAATATCGAGGGCAGTACAGAGTTTTTGTTTTAATAATTGGAAAGTGATTCTTGACTCTCAGCCCATTTGTATGTCGTTCCTTTGTGAGTCAAGGTTGTGAGAGGTTGTGCGATCTTAGAAAATCCTTCTATGAATCGGCGGTAATATCCTGCTAATCCAAGAAATTGCCTTATCTCGCTTGGTGTTTTGGGTGTAGTCCATTCTTTATCGCCTCAATTTTGGCAGGATCACGTGTATTCCTTTCTCATTAACAATATGACCTAGGAATTGTACCTCTCTTATCCAAAAGTCACACTTTGAGAATTTAGCATACAGCTGCTCATTTTTCAACAGTTCCAAGATCATTCGTAAGTGCTCTTCATGCTCCTCCTTGGTCCTAGAGTATATCAGTATATCATCGATGAACACAATGACAAACTGATCAAGATAAAGTTTGCACACGCGGTTCATGAGGTCCATGAACACAGCAGGTGCATTAGTCAACCAAAAGGCATGACCAAGAACTCATAATGACCATAACGAGTACGAAATGCAGTCTTGGGAATGTCTTCTTCTGGAACTCTGAGTTGATGATAACCAGATCTCAAGTCAATCTTCGAGTAATAGCTTGATCCTTGAAGCTGATCGAACAAGTCGTCGATACGAGGTAAGGGTATCGGTTCTTGACTGTTACTTTGTTTAACTCTCGATAATCGATGCACATCCGGAATGTGCCATCCTTCTTCTTAACAAAGAGTACAGGAGCTCCCCAAGGTGATGTACTAGGTCGAATAACCCTTATCCAGAAGCTCCTGAAGTTGTGACGACAACTCCTGTAGTTCGTTTGGTGCTAATCGATAAGGTGCCCTAGCAATCGGAGCTGCGTCGGGAGTCAACTCAATCTGGAATTCCACTTGGCGGTGCGGTGGTAATCCAGGAAGATCTTCTGGGAACACCTCCGGAAAGTCCGTACTACGGGAATATCCTCCATTCTCTTTTCTCTCCTTTTGCTTATCGGTTACAAGTGCTAGATAGCCACACGGCCCTTTCGTAACAACTTTTGAGCTTTCATATACGAGATGATGCCTATCACAGCACCACTCCTATCACCTTTGACGGTAAGAACTTGATCACCAACCGGATCCGTATAATCTTCTCGTGACAATGACTTCCGCTTGCTTGCTAGAGAGCAATCCATGCCTATCACAACATCAAAACTCCCCAGCGTAACAGGCATGAGATCTATAGCGAAAGTATGACCAGCAAGTTCTATCCTACAGTCTTTAAGGATATGCATTACCTGGATTTGTTTACCGTCGGCTAATTCCACAGTGTACTTAGATTCTAAAGCAGAGGGTATATCACTTAAAAGACTACAGAATTTTAAGGACACAAAACTCCTATCGGCTCCGGTATCAAATAGTACCGTAGCAAAACAACCATTAACAGGGAATCTACCAGTAACAGTTGTGGGATCATTTAGAGCCTCACCTGAGCCAATGACGAAGGCTCTCCCTTTGGCTCCATCTTTATTGCCGCCATTTCCAGTGCCATTTCCACCATTGTTGTTATTATTACCATTGTTGTTGTTGTTCCCATGGTTGTTGGTGTTGGTGTTTTGTTGTTGTTGTTGCCATTTCCGTTCCTCCTTAGTTGTGGGCAGTTTCGCTTGTAATGCCCTTCTTTCCCACACTCAAAACAACCCTTGGGGTTTCTTGAGATTGTTGTGGCCTCCTCATTAGTTCACCACGGCAATCCTTCGCAGCGTGTCCAATCTTTCCACAACGTTGACACTTGAAGCTATCACACCGTCCCACATGGTGGTAGTTACACCGTGGGCATTTGGGATGTCTGCCGCCGTAACCGCTGGGTCCTTGGTTATTTGGGGCAGTTTGGTTGAAATTGCGGTTATTATCGAACCGCCGCGTTTTGCTGCTGAACTGGCTGTTGCTGCTGTGGGATTGTTGTTGACCGCCCCGATGATGATGATCTTTGTTATTGCTGTTGCTGGGAGCATCCCACTTCCTTTGTTGTCGGGCACGCTCACCACAGCGCCCCGTTTGGGTACCGCCCTTGCTCTACCGCCTGATCAGTAGTTTATGGGCAATTTGGATGGCCTGCTGAATCATAGTCGGGTTAGAAGCTGTTACCATACTTTGGATTTTAGGCACCATCCTCGTATGTAGTGCTCGATTCCTTATGTGTCTCATTAACCATTCCTGGACATAATGTAGCCAACTCATGAGTACGGGTCGTGTAAGCCTCAATTTCTGAACCCTTCATCTTGAGCTGGCAGAATTCCATCTCCAACTTTTGCACCTGTTTCGAGGACAGTACTCCTCGATCATCATATCCTTGAACTCATTCCAGGGGAGTCCATTTGCCATCGCTTGTCCAAGCATCTGGACTTGCGCGTTCCACCAAGACAGGGCAGCACCCTCCAAAGTCCCGGTGGCATACTTTACTTGATCCGCGATGGACAGTTACATTTGGAGAAAACGGACTCAATCTTCTCAAACCAGCGTACAAGCCCTACAGCACCCTCTGTACCGCTGTATGGTGTGGTTTACAGTCCATGAAGGACTTGTATGTACACACTGGTGGTCCTGTTTTAACACAACACACATTAATCAAACATCCCCTACAGTTATAAAGGATATCAGATTTGTTTTTCTGTCATTGTTTACCTGCTGGCTGACCCGCGTGGGCAGCAGCCACTACCGCCTGAACATGCTCATTAATTAGAGCAGCCAATTCTGCAGGAGTCATGTTAATAGCACCACCACCCTGTTCTCTGGTGCCACGTCCACATCCGCGTCCACGACCACGTCCACGTCCACGTCCACGAGCGTCCATTCTTTTCACTTTATATTCACAATACAATAATGAGTAACATCATACACATTTAACTCATTGAAGCGTAGTAAACAGTAAATGAAAGAAATAACGTATCATCACAACCACAACATTCATAACAAAAATAATAACCAAAGTAAATAAATTGCAATAAGTCACAATGTATTTAGCAATGTCAAAATTGAAGTTTTGTCGTTCGTGTGGGGAAACAACCCTTCCCACATAGGTTTCAAAAGAAAACACTACGTAGTCTAAGTCATATAAAGAAGTCAATCGACAATGTCTGACCCATCACTATCATCCTCCATCTCCTCCGGTTCCTCTTCCTCGGGTCCCTCCTCGGGATCCTCCTCATCCTCAGAGTCTGCTGCAGGAGCAGGAGCTATAGCAATCTGGAGTGCTGCTAGTTGAGCTTCTAAAATGGCAATCCTATTATCGGCTATGGCGTCCCGCTGTTCATGAGCAGTCACGCGTCCTTGGAGTGCCATAACACCATCTTGCATATGGTGACAACCGTTCGCGTCTTCCCGTGTTCTTCCTTGAGTTCGTCCAATTGATGTCTCAGGTTGTACACCTCTTGCTGTAGTGTACAGACATCACCCGTGAGTCGTCTTACACGATGCTGTTCAGTACAGTGCAGCCATTAGTGCAGCAATCAGTTGCTCGTTGGACTGCGCCGTTCGTGGGAGTGAAAGCATGGGTTGATTGGCATTGTTCCTAGTCTTGGCTTTAGGACAGGTACGCGCTCCCTAAACATGATGTGGTCAACAAACCTAGGATAAGAACGCCAGTCTCGCGGAGGGTCACGCTTCATCAATGTGAACGGTTGATCCCAGTCAATCTCCTCTCGGGGATAAGCCAGTCGGGGCCATCGAATCCATCATCAGGTACAGGTGCGGGAGGTGGGGATTCAGATCGTGTAGGTGATTCGGGTCGTTTACCCGGAGCTCTTGAAGACGATGCCATGCTGCAGAGAGTGTGACGTGTATGCCAATGAGTATACAGTAAATGGGAGTAAGGCACATGTAACTAATTAACTGTGTGCGGTTATAGTCTAGTGTGTATGCAACCTAGTTCCCTATAACCAATGGCTCTGATACCAATCTGTAACACACGGCCCTTCGCATCAACAATATTGTCCGCTTTGCCCACGAGGAGCTCACGGATTTGTTTTTGGTTGCCCAGGTGAAAACTTCCCAGGGAGGTCACCCATCCCTAGATTGCTCCCACCTAACCACGCTTAACTGTGGAGTTCTCCTCTCATCACAGCCAATACGCCCAAAACGCGTTGTTGATGTTAAAGGCCAGACATTCCTTATGAACCAGGAATCTCTCCTATCCACGGCCGATGTGGGATATGTGTAGGGTGTCACACGAAGCTCCTCTCGTTGTGGTCATTTTTGTGAGTTCTAGGACCCCTCCTTTAAATGTTTTTGAATGATTTGGGGCTGGGACACATCTAAAAATCAGGTTTTTATGTGTGTGTGTGTGTGTGTGTTTGACCCATTTGGGTTTGTGTATGTGTGTGTATGATTCATTTGGGTCTGATGTTTGAGCTTGTGTGTGCTTGAATGGTGTTATGGTATGCATTCCTAAGGTTTAGGATGGTTGATTTGGGCTTAGGATGGGTTTGGATGAGCTTGGAGGTCGAAAATGGCAAATTGGGTTCGGGATGAACTGCATTCTGCACCAGCTAGGGCTATGCGACCGAATGGAGGCCATACGGCCGAATGAGGTGTGATTGAGGTTCATTCGCACGATTGGGGTTCATTCGCACGAATAAGGATTCATTCATGCGACTGAGGGCCAGTCGCATGGGGAGTCATGCGACTAAGGGTCCAGTCGCATAAATGCTCATCCGCATTAGTTCCATCCGCATTAGGTCCATTCGCACGATTGGGTGTTCATTCGCATAGGTGTTCATCCGCATTGTTCCTTTCACATGATGTTCAGTCGCATGGAGGCCATGCGATTGAAGGGTGTCCATACGCCCAAATAGGGTTGTTGCACCCGAGGAGAAGCATAGTTTAACTTCTGACTTTCAGGGGAAAGTGCAGATGTAAGCATTGACGTGGAAGTTCCTGTAAGTTCATGTAAGATGACTGTTGAGGCCTTAGAGAGCATGTTGAGCTTGATGATGACGATGTTTCATGATTATGCATGTTACGTATGTATGATGTTGCCATGTATGATGCTAATGACTGTGTATGTTATGTTCCTTATTATGTTGTGTGTTCATCTTTCCCGTGACTTTGCAATGAATGTTAAAGAATGAGTGAAAGTATTATGTAACGTAAAGTGAAAGATAATGGAAGAGGAACATGAAGTAAGAATGCATGCATTAATGAATGATGAAAGTAATGAAAGTCTTGCAAGCATAGTATGTCGGGACACGCCATTAAAAGGTGTTAGCCCAACAGTGTGCGGGTTCGCTACCCCGGGAGGATGCACATCGGGGTCTTTCTTTGTGATTGTCCATTTGTATGGAACCATTGTTGCTGCCTTAGGTACTGTGACCAGAGGTGCTGGATACTATGAATGAAGGTCTATTATAGGCTTAGGTCCAGTACCATGAGCATGAAGAGCATAGCACATGACAATGGTATACCTGAACTTTACCTTAGGTACTGTGGCCAGAGGTGTTGTGCACCGTGAATGAAGGTCTATGATAGGCTTAGGCCCAATATCATGAGCATGAAGGGTAAAGTTCATGGTGTTGACGAAAGGAAAAGATGTAATGATGAACGAATAAATGAAGTAAGAATGAATGAATGAACGGAAGTTAATGAACAATGAAGATAATAACTGTTATCTATGTGTACGTATGATGTATGATCGCATGAAAGAAATGAATGGATTTAACGAAAGAAAAGTATGTTTTATTTTATAAAAACTAGAACTCGGCAACACTGACTTTGATGGTTTCCAGTTGGCAGGTAATGATTGATGAGGATGGCACGAGGTGGCTACTCAGCTCTTTTGGGATGGCTTCCATTTATTTAATGCTTTTATAATGTAATGCAACAATGTATCTTGTACTGATTGACGATGTATTATTTTGTAAAAGTTTTACAATGAAATGAGATGTCATTTTTGAAATGTTTCCGCTGCAATATTTGTGTAAAAGAAATGAAAATGTATGTTTCATGTGCAATGATTTACCAGCTGTAAGCGTCCCGGGAACGAGGCCTTACATAAAGAAAATGAAATGGTTGTTTAAATTGTTTCTGATGCTCTGTTTTAGTAAAGTTAATGTAAATTATATGTTTTATGTGCGATGATTGACCGGCTGTGAGCGTCCCGGGAACGGGGCCTTACACTTATGTGAAACATTTATGTGATTGTTTATTTGAATGATTTATTTGCATGATTATTAATCTTAAACCCGGATCTACTCCTGTATATATTAGATTGTTAATAAACATTATCAACTTATTAATTTTTCTAATAAAGTTCTTTAATTTATAAAACCATAATCAAGTTTTAATTTTTGGTGCAAGGAACAAATAATGTTTTTTATTTGTCTATGAGCCCATATTTATTATAGATTCGTTCAATCTAGTTTTTTAGCATTCCGTATGGCGTGAATGTTTAACTATAATCGATACTTTTATCACCGCAACCCACACACTAAGATACGAACGTCGTGAGCTTAGAGTAGCAGTTTGGCTCTAATCAATAACTACTTTTGGTTAGACATTAGATGGAGGGGATGTCCGAATGGCGTGATGTCTAGTATCGATACAAATCGTTCACATTTGTGATCATTGCATTATATTCGTTAATGATCGTAAGCCGGATCAAATAAAAAAATAACCATTGTGTTAAAACTATTTTATAAAATTTGATTTTTCTTTGCATTTTATTAGTTTCAATAAATTTTCGTCATAAAAAAACAACTTATTTTTTTTTACACAACCTTAACACGATCGTGCAAAATTCCTTGTAGTTTTGACACGGCAGTGCCAGCGTCGTGTCAGCGTACTGTAAATTTCTTTACTTATACATTGTTTTCTTAAATTTAATTTTTATTAAAATCCCCCTATTTTATTTTTTTTCATAATAAGGTACTTGAACTTGAATCATTTTTGTATAAACTCGAACAACTGGTATCCCTAAGAATACGAACCTTACTTCCGATCATATTATTCTTATTGTGTGTGATAGTAGGTTGAAATTATAATATTTTATTTGGTGGATTTGACACCCAACACCTATTTATAGGTTTTCTTGAGTGTTTAAATACGACCTCATGCTTAAAAGGCACGACCTCGTGCTAGTACAATGATTAAGCAAGTTGGTCAGCTCGTACACTCAGAAGTTATCGGGGCACGACCCCGTGTTCGTGGCGGGGCACGACCCCGTGTTCGTGGCGGGCACGACCCCGTGTTCGTGGCAGGGCACGACCTCGTGCCTCGACTCAGGGAATGGTACTTTTTGTCGAGTCAGAATAACAATCACGTGTGTGTGTTAGTTTTAGCACGGGGATATGTTTCAAACAAAGCATGGGGGCGTGACCCATGAGGCACGACACCATGCTTGAATTCCGAAGCTTGGTTTTTTCAAGTTTTTCTTCTTTAATCTCGTTTTGTTCAGCTTAGTCTTTTTCAAACCTAAAAACATAATTTAAATGATTTAAGTATTAATTCATCATTTTAATAAGAATTTGGGGAATAATTGGTGTGGTTCATATGTATAATTTGTAGCATATCAAACAACAAATGTATTTTTCAACGTTTTGTATCGTATTATTATAAAATCAACCTGTATTGAAGCAATCCGAAAACTTTTTTTCCGCTCTTATGAAATTAGAACAACCAAAAACAACGACTAATTTAAGAAAATATATTGGATTCGCCCATGACACCTTAGCCTCTTTTTCATTTACTCCTTAGAGTTATGTTACATAAGAATATATAGATATTATTAGGTGAAGTGATAACAATGTCATTTCCATTCAAACTTTTTGACCCAATCACTAAGTTGGGGTATGAATTTCTGCGGAATATAAAAACCATTATTTTCTACCTTCCAAAAACAATGCATGTCATAATACCCACGAATACAATGAGGTTGAATTTCTGTTGCTGGTGCCGCTTTATAAACATTAAACTCCTGTTGTTTTGATTTTAAGTAAAAATGACATGTGAAGCGCGAACGACCCCAAAAGTCTAAGCAAAACCTGATCTGGAATTCTCTCCAGCATTCCGAGTAGCATCCCCAAGATCATCATCTTTTGATTTGCAATGAAACCTAAGATTGTTTACATCGGACATAATATGAACAATGCACTTATATGTAATGCAATTAGTGTCTTCATAGTTTCTAACCAGTTTCGCATAAGGTGCATCAAGAAGGTTAAGTGCTAAGATGAAGAGAAATAATAGTTTTCCCATCCGAAATTTTGATTGGTTTACCTACTCATTCTAATAAGTTTGTCTTTATATAGAGTATTTGTTCCTACCTAGTATAATTCTTAAATATGATATTACATTAACACTGTTGTTATTATTATAGTTATCTTTATATATTATATCATATTATATTACATTACATTGTATCATATTATTTTAAACTAAGCAAAGGTATATAGTATTATATTCCATCAAATTACAATGTATCACCTTACGTTACATTACGTAAAGATACATTGTGTGATATTACATTACAAAACATTATGTTACATACAAGTAGAGTGTAGTATATCAAATTATATTACATCATGCTACATGGCGTCATATTATGTTACATTACATGGGTATGTGGTGTAGTGGCGGACCTATAATTTTTTTCCATGGGGGTCAAAAAATTTAATTAGGGGTTGGTTTAATTACTTTCGCTAAATATTAGATATTTTTATGTCTTTTCGGTTCCGGTAAGGTCACACAATAAAGGATAAATAAAATAAAAATTCAAATATATAATAAAAGCATGTCATCGCTATATAAACAAAATTAAAATACAATATCTCTATTATTAATTTCTTCATCTTTTTAATCTACTTAAATACAACTACCGCTAAAATTCTCAATCACAAAATAAATAAATCACATGGTATCTCGTAAAAACAGTTCCAAAACTTTTAGA
This sequence comes from Flaveria trinervia, assembly GCA_025506515.1. NCBI lineage: Eukaryota > Viridiplantae > Streptophyta > Magnoliopsida > Asterales > Asteraceae > Flaveria > Flaveria trinervia. The sequence goes on from JACCIX010000660.1 coordinate 186,734, forward strand.
TTTACATATCTAACACATTGTTAAAACAATTTATCATACCCATCGGGTATGACGAATATATGGTTGCCCATATAACGTTTTGGTTTGTTTAATCTTTCTTTGTCTTTCGTCATGTGGTTTGAGCACCGAAAGTCAACAACCCATTCTCCAAACCGGTTTTGCTTTGTTTCGACTGCTGTTGTTAGAGCTTTAACTTCAACTACTTGAGCTACCATGGCTTCGACATCCCAAGCATCTTCTGTTGTCTTGGTAGAGTATACTTCCACTTTTGTTTTGCGTGCAATCTTTTACCATATGACTACATTTTCCACAGTTATAGCAACTAGTTATATACTTAATCGATGGCCAGGTACTTTAGTTTTATAATAACATGACTATTTTTTTACATTCTAAAAAAATTATTTTTGTTCAAACATTGCATAGACAGCCAAGCAAATCAATCAAATATATATGTATTAGGTTAATATCCCGTGTATCACACGAATTGAATAAATAAAATATTAAATAGTTAGTAATGAAAATTATTAATTATAAATTCATATTTTAAGATAAGAGATAAATTAAAATTATATATAAGTAATGACTATAAGTAATAAAACTGTTAGAAACCTACAAAGATTAGCATTTTTGTCTTTAGATAAGTTTTGTCATAGTTTACTGACTTATTGTGTAAATATATGTTCTTTTTTGTTTTCTTGTTTATCAGTATAAATTGGATTGCTATGTATGTGCAGATAATGACATTTAGATATTTTTTCTCAATTTACACTTTGTAATCCAACTAATATCAATAAAAACTCTATGAAATTTTCTGATATTTTGTTTGTTTGATTATATTGTTCATATTATTATCAATTGCTTGATATCAATCACAGATCGATCCATTTGAACCTATCAAATGGTATCAAAGCTTTCGATTCAGTAATTGAAGTTCAAAAACAATATTTTGAGCATTTTTGATCACTTGAATCTGTGATTTGATCGTAATTGTGCAATTAATTGATGATTTAGTTGTGTTTCATCACTATAAACATGATTTGAACCTCAATTGAGTGAATTTACATCAACAAATCTGAGTTTTTGTCAAATTTAGTGTTCGAACAGTTCTTCATATTTGCACACTGATTTTTGCAAAATTAAGTCTTAATTGTTGTTAATTGGAAGATATGAAGTTAAAGGATTGTTAATCGGTGTTATTGTGACTTGATTGAAGAGTTTCAGATCATTTTATCAAGTTTTTGGAAAATTGGTTAAGATCAAGTTGTTATGAATTAGGCGCTTGAGGTGTTGAAATTATCTGAAAAATACCTAAGTGATTAAACGCATGAATACTGTTCAGACGCTTTAACACTGTTTAGGTGTTTTCAGAGTAGTCGTTTTGACACTGTATGGACGTATTAGCACTGATTCAGATGTTTTTCGAGTCAAAGTCCCAGGCGCTTTGGAACTATTCAGGCGCATCAACACTGTTTGGGCGTTTGACAACTGTTTAGGTGTTTGACAACTGTTCCAGACATTTCTACACTTGCAAACCAAGTTAGGGAGTTTCTCTAGTATTTAGACGTTTCATCACTGTGCAGGCGCTTCACCACTGTTCAGGCGCATCTAATTCAGACTTATCACTTAATACGTAGAAATTTTTCAAAAATCTAAAAATATTTTCATTTCTTTATTTCTTTTCAAAACTAAAACATCAAAAATAGTATATTTTCTTGAATTAAAAACTTAATCAATGGCCAAGTCTGAAAATACAGAAAACAGAGTACCAAAGCTAAAGAATCAGCCGATTTTAAAATTTGGTCACTCAGATTAAAACATCATTTGAACTCAATTAACACTTATTTGTGGAAGTCAACTAAAAAGGACCTCACATTCCAATCATCTTAGGTGGTCCCGATAGAGGATTTATTTATACTAAAGAAACTCAAGAACCATATCCTGAAGATGGCTTAATTGGTGATGACTTAAAAAAGGTGAAGAATGATGTTAAAGCTTACTCTCTCATGTGCAAAGGGTTACCACTAGAAGTACTTTCAAGAATGGAGAACTATCAAACTAGTTATACAATGTATAAAGCTTTGAAAGTCATCTGTGAAGGAGGCAAAGAAATCCAAGATCTCAAAAGACAAAAGTTGAAGAGACAACTTGAACTATTTGAGCACATATCAGGAGAACCTATAAATCAGATGATGAATAGATATGTTCAACTCACATCTGAAATGTCAACTTTAGGAATCAAAAATGATCTAAATATTTAAATGATAGACTCCTTAATGCACTACCATCCTCATGGAAACAAACTGTAACCCTGCTAAAGCACACTGAAAGATTTCATATGGATCTTGATCTTCTTATAGCAAAGATTGAATCTGTAGATATTGATGAGAGTTCAAGAAATAATGACAGATCTACCTCAACCTCATAGTATAAGTATGTTGCTTCTCCAGAAACACTGTTGAAAATGCCTTCTTTCCAAGAATGAGGGTGATCTGTGCGTGGGAGCAGGATTTTTCACAAGTACCCCAATCTATTCAGCTCAGCCATAACAACAACAGTCTTCCCCAAAATCTATTGTGCCAAAAACCCACAATGAGACTCCATCTTCTAACTCTGCTAATCCTAGCAAAGTTAAAGATGTTATAAATATCCTATTGCAGGATAAAGAGTCCAAAATTGCTTTTACAGCTTTCATGGCAAGTTTTCAAGCCTATCAGGGTAGTCATCTAACTCAAATTGATTTGGTTTTGCAGGATTTATTTAAGATGGATCCTGATGACGTAGAAGAAATGGACTTGAATTGGCAAATGGTGATGATTGCTTACAGAACACAAAAGCACTTGTATGTCAACAGGAACTACAAGCCCAGTGCCAAAAAAACAGTTGGTTTTGACAAGTCAAAATCAATATGTTTCAACTGATATAGTTATGATCATTTCTCAAGAGAATGTAAAGCTCCAAGAACTCAAAGTGAAAATGGTCAAAGCAGTTCAAATAATCAGAGATATCAGCATCAGACTCAAAAGATATTCCAGAAACCATATCAGAGTTTGCCTATGCCTGAATTAAAAGATGAACAAAAATCAGCTGAAGAACCAAAGAAAGCACCGGTGTAAACATAAAAGATGGTTATGACTGGAGTGCATATGCTGAACAATTTACTTCTGATCTTATTTTAGGTCTAGCATTGATTTCAGAAATAAATGATGAATGGTCTGAAGACAAGGATCTAAAAACTGATGAATTAGATGATGAGACAAACTATGATTTGAGTGACAAGTCAAATCCAAAGGAGGAAGAAGTTGCACTCATGGCAAAGTCTGAACAACCAAAGGTTGTAAAATCTGCTTCTGACACTGAGTCTTCAAATCCATATCCTGAAATTCCAACTGAAGTAAGAGAAAAAATGTGTACAAAATAATGTTTTGAACAGGTTGAAAATTATAGAAATTATTCATTCAAAATATGTGATAAATTAAAAAAAGAAGAATCAATGCATAGAAAACTAAAAGATGATCACAAAGTTGCTCATGAGAAAATAATGTCACTTCAGGCAAGTTGGAATAAAACTCTAAAAGAACTTGAAATAGTTAAGAAACAACTTGAAGAAATGACAAAGTCACTTGAACAAGAAAAAGTGGCACATGCTGCAACTCAAGTAGATTTGGCAAAAGTAAAAACCTCAAAGACTATTGTTGAACAACTGGTAAATGGAAGAAAAGATAAAGATAAATCAGGAATAGGTTTCACACATGAACCTATGCCTGAATCAATCTTTAAAACTTTACCAGAAAATTTCAACACTCATGATCATTCTCCAGAAAACAAGGCCAAACTTAAAGAATTTCAAGAGAAAAAGAAAATTGATCAAAAAATGTTGAATGTGAAATTGAAAAAGTAAACATTCAAATATTCGAGGAGAATGACACAGAAAAGACTAAAAATGGTCATCCAATTAAAGACAAATCATATGAACCTCGTCTAAAGAACAAAACGCTATTCATTCCAAAAGGTGAATGTGTCATTGAGAAGTGCCAAACTGATCAAAAAATTTAAAACAAAAATGAGATCAATCTTAAACTGAAAGGAAAATGTCAAGAAAAATCAGACACTCCATGTTCTCATGATTCAAACTCAAATAAAAAATATGAAAATGAATCTTTTCAAGATTAAACTAAGACACAAATCCCTAAGAAATCATCAAGAAATCATCAAGAAATCAAAAGAGAAGAAAATAAACTCCTACAAAGTCTGACCCAATAAACAAAACAAGTCAAATTAAACCTGTGAAGTTTGTGTCAGTCGGAACGTTTGACATGAACACTATATCTAAAACAATAACAAAACTAAAGATCAAATCTAACTCTGATCTGAAAACAGGTTCAGGTCCAAAGACTTCCGTTGTACAAAACAGATTTGTATCTAAGGATTTAAAGAATGGTGAACATGTTAAAAAGTCAAATCATAAATATCAAAAGAACAAACTTACACCAACAAAACAAAAGCATAATTAGTCCATTCCTAAAATCAAACAAGGATCAGATGTAGCATCTACTTCAATGATTAAGCAAATGTTATTTCAAAAACCTCAAAATATTTTGATATATGTGACATGTATAATCATAACACTTCTGAGTGTTATTTCAACAAATACTGTCATATATGTGATATGACAAACCATAACACAGTTGATTGTTATTTTAACAAATACTGTACTATGTGTGATGAAAGAACTCACAATACAAATGATTGTTTCTTCAAGAAAAACTCACCTAGAAAGGCTTTTGATAATCAATGATATCATAATCCAAAGTTTCAAAGAAATCATTATAATAGATTTAAACAACTAACAAAATCACCTTCTCTATGTTTGAGATCATCTATAAGAATCAATTCAGACTATGACAATTTGTATAATGTTAGATCACAACAGTATGATCAAAGACAATTTATTCCACGCTCAATGAGAATGAACAATGAAACATATAACAAGAAAAACTTTTATAATGTTTCAAACAATGGTTAAAAATTTCTTGATGATGAGCTTGAAAAAAGATTTAATGTTTTGTGTGACATCCGGTAAATTTCCGTTACCAAGCTCCGTTAGTTCCGTTAAGTCTTGCATACACGTGTCGGGAGCACACACTAGTTGTCGTTGAACGTTGGTGACCTATTAATAATGAATAATGTTAATTTGTTGTGAATCTAAATGATTATGTGAATTTTGGGTTATGTTTATGTGTTCACACATTTATAAAGGTTAATTAAAGAATTTATCGCGTAACGCGGAAACGTGCCTATTTATTCGTATGTCTTGTGTTTTTATAAAGATAAGATATATAATGAATTTTATAAGTTTATATCTTTATATTATGAAGTTAAAAACACTTTACAAAGAGTTTAAAGCTTAGTTTTTATAAAATACAAATTACAAGGGTAAATATGTAAATTAAAAATTAATAAAACAAAACCCCAAACCCTAATTCAACCCCTTCGGCCGCGATCAAGCTCCTCTTCCCTCTTCTCTTCGAATTCAGCCTAGAATCATCAAGGAAGCATCGATTTTGGTCGATTTCAAGGTTTAGAACACGTTAGAATCATCAATTGCAAGTTAACACGCGTTTAAAGGTTAGTTTTTCGAGTTTTTGTGAAGGGTTCATTATGGCCAAACCCTAGATTCGAAATTGGTCCTTGTTGGGTCGAATTGGTTGTTGTTTGATGATGTTAACATGTTAGTTAGATTGTATACATGTTAGTTAACGTCGATTATGCAAGAATTCTATGTTTTTAGTGGATTGATCATGAAATTGATTTTGAAGCAAACCCTAATTCGTGATTATTGTGATTATGCATGATGGATGATTGTTTGATGAATGTTTGATGATTATTGGGTTGTATGAATGTTAGAATACGTTGATTATGCAAGAAAGTTGGGATTTTGATGCATTGTTCATAGGTTACTAAGAATAGTAACTTTATTTTGCATGTAGTAGTGATCTAGTGATGGATTGATGTTATGGATGGGTTCATGATGATAATTAGATGCTGGATTGATGTTATGAATGCTAGAAATCTTTAATTGATGATGTTGATCATAGCTTGCCAAAAGTAGAAACTTTTGTTTATGAAGATTGTTAGATTGAGATGTTTAAGTGTTGTTGATCATGTCTAGATGTTAGTATGAGCTTGAATTGGTATATTATTGATGAATTCATGTATGCTTTGGATGTTTGATAGATTTTGGGATATTCTTTCCCAAAAGGGAAACTTTATTTGTGTAAACATTGAAGTATGATGTTATGATCATGTTTGGAATGATAGGAACTTGCTATTATGTTCAAGGATGGATTCTAGTGTGATAGAACGTGTTAAATTAGTTGTATGGCATGTTTGGATAATCATGGGTGATAATTGGAATTGGTAATCATGTATGGTTTGGATGTTGTGTAGTAGTAGGACATCATGCTTGGGTCTGGTAATTGATTGTGGTGATGTTGTGAATGCAATGTATATGCTTAAAGAATTTGGTTATGATCATTATACACGCGTGCGGATCTGAGGCCCCTACTTAGTAGGATTGGCAGGGTTTAGGATGTGAAGTCGTGAGTGGCTTCACATGGCATGTAATGAATGGTTGAACCTTGTATGACATGTTAGTTGTTTTGTAGCTAGTGGTTATGTTAATGTTCTAGATTCGCATGACTTGTATAGTACTTGATTGTATGATGATCTATGTGATACACCTGGTGATATAGCATATGTATGATACTATTTGAATGTTAATCATGTATGTTGTATGTGCTTATTGGCTTTATTTGAATTATAACTCATAATGTCACCAACGGGTCAAACGGGTCAACTAGGTCAAACGTGTCTGTTGTCAGGAAGCTTGAGTTTGATTTTGGTATGATTAGGGTTTCACATGTCTTTTATTTACACGTACTTATGTACTCACATGATCTAGGTAACTTGTGAAGGTTGGCTATCCTCTCGTTTCTCAAAATAAACCCTAAGTACCTTTGCATACATCAGGTGAGTTCATGCCCCACTCTTTACTTAATCTCTTTTGAGGGAGATAGCATACTGGTATTTATACAAACGCTTTCATTATTTAAGTTGTGTAAAATGTTAATATAGTGTTGTTTATCATGAGAAAAGTCCTCACACTTTTGAATTGTTAATATTTAATAGCGGGGAAACTTGGGTAGTACTACTGGGTCTGACGAGCCCCACCTGTGTGACTCGAGGTCAACCGGGTGCAATTTGTCCTATTGATCATTGTCACGACATGGTAAGTCGTGACAGGAGGCAACAACTATCATAGTCAGCTTCAATTGCAAAATCACTATGTATTAATATTTGTTGATAATAGACTAGCTATCTATTACCATACACTGCTTATATTTATCGCAACTGTTTACATGTTTATTGAACACAAACTCTTGAACTCACCAACCTATGTGTTGACATTTTAGTATGCTTTTCTCAAGTCCTTAACTTGCTTGCCATAGGAGCATTGCACGGTTCACTTCATTTAAGACATTATGCTTCAAGATAATGTGACATTTTAACAATTATGGTTTACTTTTTGGTTTGGCACTTGTTTTGCCATAAGTTATACTTTATTGACTTGGGTTGTTTTCAAAAACGCTTCCGCATTATTTAACGTTAGTATTTGATTGATTTGTTTAAATTATGGCATTTAGAGTCGTTCTGAGTAACTATTGACTGTGATCCTGGTTTGTTCACACGCCTCGCGGTAAAACTCCGCAAGTGGATTTTGAGGGTGTGACATTTTGAAAGCAAAACAAAGAAAAGATAATCAAACTGTTTTCAAAAGAGAATTTGAAAATCACAAAGTTCAAAATAAACCTGACGTAAACAAACTCCATTTCAAACAGTTCACAATTATTGATAAATTTGGAAAGCCCAAGACCATTTCATCTTGGGTTACTAATTCTTCTTAAATGTTCTTGCATGCAGGTATGCCCACGGAGACTAGTAAACACATGGTATGTTGACAGTGGGTGTAGCCGACACATGACAGGCAATCAAGCCTTGCTTCAAGATTTTAAGCAAAAAGATGGCACTCATGTGGCATTTGGAGGAGATTCAGGAGGGAAGATAACCGGTGAAGGAATGGTATCTAACGGAATAATAAGTTTTGACTAAGTCAACGTCTGTGAACAATTGAATTTCAATCTTTTGAGTGTTTCGCAAATATACGATAAATCTTACTCTACTTTATTTGATGATTCCTTCTGTTATATCTTAAAGCCAGGGTTTCAGATCAGCAAAGAGTGGGTTGCTGTCAAAGCTATTCGTGACAGAGTTGTTTACAAACTATACATGTCTCAAGTTGATCCATCTACAGAAACAACCTGCCTCATTGCTAGAGCTTCTAATGATGAAAGCCAGCTTTGGCATGGACTTCTCGAACACTCAAACTTCAAGAACATGAACAAGCTTGCAGTAGGAAACCATGTTATTGGTTTTCCTTCAAAGAAGTTCTTAACTTCTGACCTCTACAAAGTATGTTTGAAAAGAAAGCAACATAAAGTGTCTTATAAGATCAAACAAATAAACTCAAATTCAAAACCATTACAAATGTTACATCTATTTGGTCATGTAAACATACAGAGTATCGGAAAGAAATCGTACTGTTTAGTCATCATTGATGATTATACACGATTTACTTTGGGTTTTCTTTCTTCATTCAAATTTGAAACAGCTGATCTCTTAAAATAATTTATCATTAAAGTGGAAAATCAATTAGATCAAAAAGTTAAAATAATCAGAACTGATAATGAAACCGAATTCAAAAATGCTAAACAGTTATTGTGCAACAAAAGGAATAGCTCATCAGTTCAGTGCTCCTCGAACTCCTCAACAAAACAGAGTTGTAAAAAGGAAGACAGAACTTTGATTGAAGCTACTCGAGCAATGTTAGCTGATGCAATGATTCCTATCACATTCTGGAATGAAGCAATATCAACAGCCTTTTATTCAAAATCGTACTTTGTTGGTTATGGACAAACAGAAAACTCCCTATGAGTTAATGTTTGGCAGGAATCCAATATTGATTTTCTTAAATCTTTTGGATGTCCAGTATTGATTTTAAATTCAAATGATCATCTTGGCAAGTTTGATTCAAAATCTGATGATGGATTCTTTCTTGGATATTCGTCCGCTTCAAAAGCATATAGAGTTTATAACTCTAAGACGAATGTTATCATTGAAACGTTCAATGTTAAATTCCTTGAAAACTCTTTTCCATCGGTTGCAAATGGTCCAAAGTGGTTATTTGATTTAGATTCATTAGCAAACTTATTTAATCTAGTCTGTTTGAATCTTCATGTGATAACAGGAAACAAGCAGGAGATCTGGGAACTTTTAGTAAAGATTTTGATTTAGATGATATGGATGATTCAAGCCCAGATTATCCATTTTTCTCTTTTGCACAAGATCCTTTATTCTCTTTAGAGAATCTTGAGAAACAAAATCTTGAGCATCAACAAGTTCTTGATGATTCTAATAATTCTCAACCTCTTCCTAATAATGGTTCAGAAATTCACCATCTTGAGTCTGGAACTTCATCTGTATCCAGAGATATAGGTGTGAATGACAAGTTTGATTACTTTGTCGATTCTCCAACTCGAGTTCCAAATTCTATTCCACATTCCTCAACTTTATTGCAACAACTCTCTGAACTGAACCAATCTTATCTGGATGTGAATGTTCAACTAGAAGAGATTCAACTACTTGCATTCAGAAGAGACATCCTATCTCTCAGATTATTGGTCCTTTAAATGAAAGAACAATAAGACATCACTCTAAACAAGAAAATGTTTGTTTGTACTCATGTTTTCTTTCTCAAATGGTCCCCAAAAAACATTACAGAGGCTTTGAAGGACAACAATTGGATTGAAGCAATGCAAGAGGAATTATTACAATTTAGAAAACAAGAAGTGTGGAATCTGGTGGATTTACCTGAATGAGAAAATGCCATTGGCACAAAAATTCAAAAACAAATCAGATAACAGAGGAATAATCATTCGAAATAAAGCTCAATTAGTAGTTCAAGGATACACCCAAGAGGAAAGAATAGATTATGATGAAGTATTTGATCCAGTTGCAAAACTAGAATTATTTAGTGTCTTTTTGGCATATGCTTCTTATATAAAATTCAATATCTATCAAATGGATGTTAAGGGTGCATTTTTGTATGGATCAATCACCGATGATGTGTATGTTAAGCAACCTCAAGGATTTGAAGATGTTGAATTTCCTCATCATGTGTACAAGCTCAGAAAAGCACTATATGGTCTTTATCAAGCCCCAAGAATCTAGTATGAAACATTGTCACAACACTTGCTCCAACATGGATATACACGGGGGAAGATTGATCCTACTTTATTCATCAAGAAGGATGCATCTGATCTTCTTTGTGTACAAGTGTTTGTGGATGATATCATCTTTGGATCAACCAGTCAGAAACTCTGTTTAGAATTTGAAGAAATACTAAAATCTCGTTTTCAGATGAGTTCTATGGGAGAAATCAATTTCTTTCTTGGATTACAAGTTACACAATCTGCAGACGACATCCTTATTAATCAAGCAAAGTTTGTTGATAAGCTATTGAAGAAATTCAAGCTGCAAGATTATCAATCCAATAGAACTCCAACTAACATAAACACCAAAATTGATCCAAATCCCAATGAAAATCAATAGACCAAACATTATACAGATCTATAATTGGATCTTTAATGTACTTAACTGCATGGACCTGACATAATGTATGTTGTTTGTGTCTGAGCCAGGTATCAATCAAACCCGAAGGAATCTCACCTTATTGCTGTCAAACGCATATTCAGATATCTTAAACGAAAACCATCCCTAGGGTTATGGTATCCTTATGAAGGAAACTTCGAGTTAAATGGATATACTGATAGTGATTATAGGGGATGTAGTCAAGATAGAAAATCTACCACGGGCGGTTGTCAGTTTTTAGGTCCTCAATTAGTCTCATGGGAATGTAAGAAACAGACAAACGTATCAGTCTCAACTACAAAAGCTGAGTACATTGTTGTCTCAGTGGGATGTTCTCAAATCCTCTGGTTGCAAAACCAACTATTGGATTAGGGTTTAGTTTTCTTAAAACTCCCATTTACATTGATAACACTGTTGCAATGTTTATTACTGCTAATCCTGTCCGACATTCTAAAACAAAACATATCTAAATTCAATATCATTTTTTAGAGACAACTCTAAAAAAGGTTTAATCATTTTGATTCAAATTTTCACAGAAAAACAATTGGCTGACTTGTTTACCAAATCTTTCCTACCAGGAAGGTTTGAGTATTTAGTTGAATCAATTGGTCTTATAATCATATTGAAAATTGATTTTTCTCTTTCAAAAAAATAACCGTCCCTCATTTTTCTTAATCAAATCAAAGTTAAATTGTCAATGTTAACTGGCTGATTATATTCATTGTGTGTGTGTTAAATGAAAAAGAAAATACAACATCAAAAAATGAAAAAACAAAGACAAAATTATAAAATAAAAATACAAACATAATAGTTTAGTAGTTATAAAAGTTAGGATTATATATGCATTTGCCATTTGTGAGAAATGATAGTACATCAGTTTAATCAGTATCATACTTCACTTGCCAATAAATTCTGACATGATTAGATATGATTTGCAGGTAAGATCATGTAATTATACTTAAAAAGTATATTCTTGTGATTGAACTAAATCATCTATGCATTTGTGTGTGTCCATCTTAGTTCTACAGAGATATATTGACTTTTCTAATTGATTGCTTGTAAAGTCACAATCTCACACCTTGAATTAATATGTGGTACCATGAGATCTGTTTACTGCATCTGTTCATTTCTTTGTTATGAGTCATCATAGACCTATAGTGACGAGATATCATTTGTTGTAAGTCACTACAGACCTGGATATTCTCACCTGATGCAAAAGATGCCAATATGCACAATCCTTTCAAAAGTCCAAAATGGATGCCTATGGTTCTTATGAATCATCTTTATCTATTTCTTTATGAAACGGATTCGAGGATTACCTAATGGCTTGTCCATGGTGGTTTTCTCAGAGATTATCAACTGGTTTAACCATGATGTTTCTCTTATTGACCTAAACATAAGATCTGGTATACATATATGACAGGTTTTAAAGTTGAGTACAAGTGTTTTCTTGCACACCTTAATGAGGGTTGAACACTCTAAGTCTAAGTGTGGATTACATAATGTCATATCTAATTCAACCTTAATAAATTCAAGAATGGAAAAAGTAAGTGTACTGATTTTTTTGCCAGAGTAGTCATTGTCTGTCCTTAGATCTTGTGTCTTCTTTGCTGTGGAAACACTGACCTGGAATACTCTTGATCAGGATTTAATCATTGTCTATGACTATTCACAATTTTTTACTTCAATGTGCAGATTATTATCTAATATGATCTCACTGCAGGCAATAAAATTCAGTGTGTAGAATTTTATTCTGCTTTATTTTGATTTTTGCATGTTTTTGTTGTGTGCAGGCATGTTAATAATGATTGGTTTTACTTTAAGTATCAACTTTTATAAACTTCTAAGTTTGAAAACTTAAAAGTTTAGGGGGAGTAAAAATGATAAAGAGTTTATCAAAATAAATGTTTGGATGAAAAAGGATGATGCAAGTATATTAAAGTTGTGTGTGTTGAGATGTTTAAAAATGAACCTAAAAAGATTTAAAAATATGAAAAGCTTCTTGCAAAGAATTGAGAATGTTTGTCATTTTATTAAATTTTTAAGACAAAAATGACAGGAAATAAATTAAAAATTTTTTTGATCAAAAGTCGGTTTTTGTCAAAAAATCAAAGTTTAGTCAAAAAGTCAAAGATTAGTCAAAGTGTTGGTAAAATTGTCAAAGCATTATTAAATTGTTCAAAGTTTGACCAAAGTTTAAAAATTGTGATTTGAATGAACTTGGTGAAAAATAATACAAGTGTTAGACGTATGGATGTCTCATGCGCCTAAACAGTGTTCATAAGTCTTTATTTAGCCGTATGATGAAATTTCAGTTTTATGCTAAATGTTAGACGTGTTGAGTAATCCTCATGCGCCTAAGCAGTAGATATAAGTCTGAAATTCTTGGTTAAGTGTTGGGGTTTTACAAAATATCATGCGCCTAAACAGGACCAGACATCTCATAAAATAATTCAAAGTGTTAGGCGTTTCACAATAGCGCATGCGCCTGGACGGTGCTGATGCGCCTGGACGGTGCTCATGCGCCTGGACGGTGCTCATGCGCCTGGACGGTGCTCATGCGCCTGGACGGTGCTCATGCGCCTGGACGGTGCTCATGCGCCTGGACGGTGCTCATGCGCCTGGACGGTGCTCATGCGCCTGGACGGTGCTCATGCGCCTGGACGGTGCTCATGCGCCTGGACGGTGCTCATGCGCCTGGACGGTGCTCATGCGCCTGGACGGTGCTCATGCGCCTGGACGGTGCTCATGCGCCTGGACGGTGCTCATGCGCCTGGACGGTGCTCATGCGCCTGGACGGTGCTCATGCGCCTGGACGGTGCTCATGCGCCTGGACGGTGCTCATGCGCCTGGACGGTGCTCATGCGCCTGGACGGTGCTCATGCGCCTGGACGGTGCTCATGCGCCTGGACGGTGCTCATGCGCCTAAATAGTGCAAATGCTCTATAAGTCTTTCAAACAAAATTGACCAAGTGTAACTCATGCGTATGAGGTTCATACGCCTGAACAGGGGTAAAACGCCTAAATAATGCCAATGCGCCTAGACCTCATGCGTCCAAACAGTGGTCATACGCCTAAACAGTTGTAATGAGTCTAAGGGATTTTACACTTGTATAAATTTCAACACTTGCACAGAAATTCATTTCATTCAAACTTTTCATATTCTACACTTTATTCATACTCACTGTGTTCAAACTCACTCAAATTTCATCTGATTACCCAGTTATTTCATATATGATCGCATAAGGTAATATCAGAGAATGCAATTCACATCATAAGTGTACATCATCAAATCAATGTATAATAACATCATAATCAATCGGGCGTTTGAACCCTTTTGGGCGTTCGAACCCTATTTGGGCATTCGAACCCTAATAACTTGAATAAATCTAAAATGATCGATTACTAATGTTTGTTTGTGACAAATTAAACATGAAATGGTTAATGATTATGCATTGCGAACATGTTATAATCATCAAAACATGATTTTCATCATAAAATTTTTTTAATGATTCGAAGAATTTTAAAGTCAAAATAATAATAAAAAAAATCAGAAAAATGAATCGACAAAATTTTTAAAATGCAAACTTAACTGATAAAGTCATCAAAAATTCAAATATGAATCTAAATCAACTAGAAACAAAATTCTTAATTGATTATATATCTTGAATTTGATTAAATCATTAAATAATTTCAAATTGTTGAATTTTATTAAAATTAATCAAATTTTAAATTATAAAATTTTATTAAGAAAAATTAAAAATTAGTGAAGGACTTATTCATTTTTTATTTGATAAAATTGTAACTAATTTGAAAACCTTCATACTAATTCATGTTTCTTGTGATTGAAAGATGAATCATTTAAAGTTTGAGTCAAAGCATAATGTTGCTGCATTTTTTGATGAAGATGTTAGAGAAGCAAATGGATCTGAATACATGATCAGATTTTTGTTAAGAACAAGATGTCTATACTATGTGTGCTAGACCTGCTATATATGAGAGGCTGATTAAAAAGTTTTGGAGAACTGCTGACATTGAGATAGATGATCAAAGAAGAAAGGTTGTAAGAGGTTTTATTACAAATGATTGAAGTATCTAAAGAATCTATCAGATCTGCATTAAGATTGGGTGAAAATGAAGATCAAGACTTGTCTGAGTACACTTTAAATGAGTGTAGAGAGATTTTTATGCAGATGGGTCATCCATATCAATTCCTAAAAAAGCAATTCTTTAGAGCTCGAGTTCACAATCACTTGAAGCTGTTATGCTACATATTTCAGCACTGCATGTCGAAAAGAAGTGCAAGATGGAACTCATTTCGAGTTGATATAGCATCTCCTATAATAGTCGTAGCCACTAACAGAAGATTCAACATGGCTAAGTGGATCATGAATGGATTTATATTCAATTTGGAGAAGGGAAAGAGAAATAAGTACTTGATGTACCCAAGATTTCTCCAATTGATTATCAATGAAGAATACCCAGACATACATGCTTGTGGAGTTCAAGGAGAAAGACTTATTTTAGAGCATATGTCTGAGGTAGTTTACAAGATGCTAGCACTGGTGCTGCTAATATTCCTATGTTTGAGTATATGAGAAATGTGGCTAATGACATTATTGATATTAATCAACAACTTTTTTATTTGACTGAAGATGAGCCTGTGAATCCTAATGATCTTACTGAAGATGTTACAGAAGAAGTTGTTGAAGAATCTGAGAAAGATCATGATGATAATGATGAAGAAGAGAATGATGATGAAAAGAATGATAATGATAAAGGAAATGATAACAATAATGATGATGATAATCAAGGTGGTGATCAAGGAGATGGAATGAAAGGTGTTTAAGCTAAGCAAATAGTTGAAGAAACTATACAAGAAATGGACAGTGAGCAAACCATTTCTAATCAAAGAATTGAAGATGAAATAAATGTAGATGAAGATGTTAATACTGAAATGAATGATCAACAAGATGATGATCAAGCTACAACTGAAGATATTAAGAATGTTGACTTTAATCAATCATTTGATTTTGATACTTTATGGGCTGAGCCAATCACAGGAATATTATTTCTGTTGTTCAATCTAAGAGTCCTGAAGTTGAAATTGTTGAAAAAGAACAAGAGACAAAACAATTATCAGATGCTTGTGCACAAACTGGTCTGGATGATGATGCTGATGAAATTGAAGAGTTAAAGTTAAAGGTTGTTTCTCAAAATGAAGAAATTAAAAGATTGAAGAAATAAAATGAAATGCTAAAAGCAAATGATGAAATGAAGAATGTCATGATGGCTAATCTTGAAGAAAAACTAAAGATTAAGTTTGAAGAAATTAAAAACTAAAAGTATCTCTTCAAGAACCTGCAAAAGAAAGTGAAGTGGTGTTTGTTGAGAAAGAGTCTACTCAAGAGCCTAAAGAAACAACAACCGTAAAGTATAGTGAAGCTGAGAAAGATAAAAGAAAGATGAATGAAGATGAAACATCTACTGGTCCAGCAAAAGTTCAGAAGTCAGTTGATATAGATGTGAATGATAAAGAAGAAGAAGAAGTGCAAAAGATAATTGAAGCTCTTGATGGTATAGATACAGATCTACTTGATGAATGGTATGATGAAGTTCTTGAGGATGAAGGGGTGTGTGATGTTGTTGACTCACCAGTTGAGAATGTTCAAGATGATATTCCTATAGACTTTGAAGACAGATACAATTATCTGGTCAAGAAAAATTATAATAGTGTTTCTAGACGGGCTGACAGTGACTCAAATAAATGAAGAATATGAAAAGTGTGTGATAGCAAAGTCTTCAGCGCCGGCAGATCCGAATAAGATAAGTCTAGAACATAGTGAGTGAGCTCAACTGAATGAAAGCATAAACATTGATGATATTCCTGTGACAGAATTGCACCACCCAAACCTAAAGATATGAGCATACCTGCTCTAAGAATGTGGTTGCAGTCAAGGAACTATCCAAGAAAAAAGACTAAATAAGCTTCAAGGAGAATCATTAAGAAGGTTGGTGAGAAGCTTTCAACAATAAGATGATCATTTTGGATATGGATAATCCTCAGTATCTCGAGATCACCAAAAGAGCGAAAATGTTGAAGCCTCAAGAAATCAAGTCAATGGAGTTGGTGAGAAAAACACATGAACATAGAAAAGAACTTGTGGATATGTTTCCAAATGTAGAAAAGCAAGGTTACAAAGTCTTTATAGATCAAAAACAGTAATAGAATAAAGATCAGCTAGAGATCTTGTAAGAAATGTCCTTCAAACAGGACAATCAATCTCTGAATTGTTGAATGCAATGATTGTGCCTGATAAATCTAAAGAGGTGAAAATAATTGCTTGGAAATATGATGAGATTTTTTATGTTTTTCTTATCAAGAGAGTTAATGCTATTTGTGATGTATATCATTTGTACTCAAGCATTATTGTTTACCTGTTCAAGACTTGAAAGAATTGCATAAACTACCACTGATCAATATTCAAAAGCGGAAAGAGGAGAAGTGTTTGTGAAGTTACTTAATCGAGGTATATCCAGGATGCCAGCATTTCTTAAAACACGTTGTGATCAAGAAGACAAAGGTTATTTTGCAAAAATGAAGAAGTCAAAGAAAGGTGAGACAAGCAAGGAAATGGATGATTGTTACTTAGAGAGGTTCAGTGACAAGTATTTTGAAAACGTAACAAATCCTGGATTAAAAGTTATAGATGATACACAATCATCAAAACCAATTCTGAGATGGTTTTATGATTCATCTACTTTTTATTTGAAATTAGGAAGAAACTTGGATGATTGAGATAACGACATGATCAATCTGTTTGGTGTATTTGAACTCAAACTTCTACATCCTAGTTATATCTCATTCTTATCCGATCAGTCTTTTGAAGCTGTATCATCAGCAGAAGCAGAAAATGACAGAAAATATTTTTGATAATTATAAAAGTGATGAATGTTGCAATGGAGAGGATCTCTTTAAGGAAAGCAATGGCCTATGCAAACATTGTTAAGAAAGACATAAAAGATATTGAATTTATGAGAATCTCTCGCAAAGGAGTGCTGGAAATCTATAACAAAAGAGAATCCAAAACCAATAGAGATGTATGCTAATGTTGATATTGCAGGACTATCAAAAGAAACATTGTTGGTGATGGAAGCTATAGAGATTAAGACGAATGATTCCAAGCCAGAGCAAGGAATCCTAGCTAGAAAGTTCAAATCTTCAATACAGAAAGCTCTTAAAGAATTAGAGATGTACAAAAAAAACCAATGTTCAAGATTAAAAAAAAAACCTGAAGAATTTTTTTACTGAAGACAAATGTGAATCTTAGGAGTATTGTTAGAAACTTAGCATTTTAGTCTTTAGATAAGTTTTGTCATAATTTAGGGACTTATTGCGTAAATATATGTTCCTTTTTGTTTTCTTGTTTATTAGTACAAATAAGATTGATATGTATGTGCAGGTAACGACTTTTTGATATTTTCTCTCAATTTGCACTTTGTAATCCAGCTAATATCAATGAAAACTCTATGAATTTTTTTGATATTTTGTTTGTTTGATTACATTGTTCATATTATTGTCAATTGCTTAATATCAATCACTGATCGATCCATTTGAACATATCAAAAACAATTATATAATTTCCTTTAAACTTTTGTACTTTAGTTTCTTTTAGTAAAAATTTGAAACAATTTGTTCTAAATCAAATCATTTTAAGAAAATAGCATTTTATAAAAAAAATTCTTAAACTCCAAAATTTTAATTATTATGGTTCACAAAAATTTATTTTCTAAAAACATTGCTTTTAAAAAATTTTGTAATTTTAAAAAAGTTTGATATGTTAGAAAAATTACTTTTTAGTAAAAACTTCTTAAAAAAATTTGTATTCACACCATCATCTTCGATTTATTAAAGGTACCAACCATTTATAGATGAAGTCGTATATATATCTGTCTATATGTATTGTTGGATTGTAGAAAACTAATAAAACAGTATTGACTTTTTAATAAATGATCCATCCTAACCCGAACCTATCATGACCCTAACCCATCCTCACCTGAACCTATCCTGACCCAAATCCATCCTAATCTTTTTTTCTAAATGACTCATCCTAACCCAAATCCATCTTTAACTTAACAACCAACCCAATCCAACCTGTCCATATTGCCACCTCTACCTTTGACCCGAGAAGATAATAATTCATTATCACATTTTTCTTTAACAAAAACTAAAGATCAATGACTAAGATTAAGAACCATACATTCCATTGTAACAAATCATTTTTCATTCAAAATGGCCATGAGAAGTTTCAATGTTCATGTGCATGCACCATTTGAAATTGTGGCTGCAATCACATGCGTGTCATTATCCTTCCAATACTCTGTTACTAATGCTTCATTATCTTATGCAAAATCAGCCATAGTAAACTGCATTTTAAAAGTCAGATTAGAAAGGATCCATGAACACATAAATTTATACAATCTTTGCCATCATTCAGAGATGTTATGAAATGATTCATATTTGTAGATATTCTGCTAACAGAATGGCATGATACAAAAATACTTATGAAATACTCAAGTAAGTAGCTTTTCCTAAATTAAATTTATTAAGAATAAATTCAGCTTTTATATTCACCTTTTATCAATCTCATCTGCAATCAGGGATGTCATATGCACATGACAAGCTAAATTTTTTGGCTTGATTTCACATAGCAACCAAGAACTATGCCCTTTTTATCATAACTGCTGCATTTTAGCTTGCTAGCCCTCACTATTTCTGACTCTAAATTCTTGGTAATTCCATTTCGAATGTGTATATGAGGAACCTTGTACTCGCAAATGTCACAAGTAGTCAGATTTATGATAAATCCCACAACAAATACTCATCAAATTGATATATTTTTGTGATTCGTAGTAGTTTAAAATAAAAAAAAAACATACCATTATGTGCATTTTTCATGAAGATATGTAACCTTTGAGAAGTTAGCCAGCCACACTCCCCTTTACTTTCTTACTGTGTGTGTATGCCACCATTGCTCCACTTCCCTAAACTTATAAAACAAACAACGTCAGCATCACTACTTCCCCGATCAGGATCTGCAAATGATCTATTTGCCATTGGGTTTTTGGTGTTCAAGAATTACACAAACGTTTGGTTCTAGAACTCACTTGTGTTATCTTAGAAACCGGGCAGAAGGCATGTTAGGAATCAATATATAGAATAACAATTATCAATGGAAAGTAGGGTTTCAATATATTGAAAGCAGTAGAACTACAATCAAAAGGAAATGAGGAAAGCAATTGAAATCCAGGGTTACACCCTCTCTCCTTGCATGATGCAAGATCCACTCACATTTAGCCAAATCCTAACTTCTCATTCCCCTACCCCACTCTTATTTATAATATCTTTTCTTCCAACGCATGCTCTAGCCACTTTTCCCTTTGCCCCCCCCTAGAATAGACGTTTAACACTTTTGGATTAGTCTGGATATTCAGGTTCGTATCAAGGCACAAGGATTGGTTTTCAAATCCATTGGATCTGACTGCCCACCAGAAACTGATTTTTCAGACTCAGTATCTAAGTTACAACTCGCAGCAGCTATATTTTCAGATGACAGATTATTAGTATGTGGTTGGCCATGGTCATCTGATCCATCATCTGTTTCCTTTTGCCTTTAAGAGTACGATATTTAGCTCCAGAATCCAGATGCACTCCTACTCTTCAACTTCAATGTCTCATAAGCATCAGTTTCAGCTGGTCACTTTAGTGAATATCTTAATGAATCCTGAAAACATACATAGACAAATCATATCTTACCAAAAACAATTGGCATTTGGATCACTAGTATTACCATAGGTATCTCTACTATCCTTTGATAATGGAGGGCTCAATTGTTCCATCTGAATAAAATCAACCCCGTCAACACCAGTCTTCACGTGCTTATCAGAATCCCCCCACACCTTCAAAATTTAACGAATGTTTATCACAACCAATAATCTTAAACGATTGTCTTTGAACACTTTCTGGTGTGATGCACACCCCTAGCTACCAGTGTTTTAACAGCCTGTGTATGTGCAGACTGGCCATCACAAGAATTCCCCTCTTTTGTTATCTCACTATATTCCTTCCTTAAATTACTATTAACATCCATCTTTAATGAAGCAGCAACATCTGCAAGAGATAAAAAGTTTCTAATGAATCTAACCAACCACCATAACATCTTTAAACATTTAAAAAAAAATTTCATCAAAAATGCTTGATGTCCTATCTTCTTACATGTACCAATAACAACATCAAATCAAACTAAACATATTCAACAATTCAAGATGTAACTAATAGAAATGACAACGTAGCATACTCAGATCAGAAACACCGGTGATGTAGATGATAATAGCTGCAAATATAGATGCTAAAGCAACAATGAATGCTAATTGTAAGAGCCTTCCGTGTTTGATTAGTTACTTTAATTGTGTAGTCCGATGAAAACAGAACCCTAAATCATCAGAGAATGTATTAGAACAACACTACCATGGCATGCGAAATCACGCAGTGGTTGTTTTGCCCCTTGTTGATTTGATTTGCAAACAGCCTGCTGGTTTATAGTTGCACAAGAATCATAAAATAAAAAACAAACCAACATAAAATTTGCAGAAACTTGATTAATATCATGGATTATATAGAGATACACACCTTTGAAGGATTCGAATTTGACGGCAAAGAACCATTGAGATACACACATTTGCCCTGTTTGTTTTTCCTGCAACAGTAATAGCCCGACTTCAAATCACACCTACAGAAGCCCTCAATTACTCTATTTAATAAGTATGCTTACCCGATCAAGTTTCTGCATTCAAGCATATGAATCAATCCAATAAATTCTTGATCAAACATAAGGATTAATTGATGAACCAAATCAACTACTGATGGTGAAGAAAATCAACCGGTATGTGGGACACTAAATCAACCACATATGGTGCAGAAACATGACGTCACATACCTCCTTTATCATATCAAATTCAAACTCAGACTCAGACGGGCAAATGATGCAGAAATATTTGTTAAGTCGGACCCTACCCTGTTTGTAATATATTCTGCTCTTGAACTTCCTCCTTCTAGGCTGCAGACCCTATTTGTAATATCATCTCATTTGACAATGAAATCGAAACTCAGTCGCTCGAAGACGATGAAGTGTCGTTGGTAACAACTTATTAGTCATTGTCATGGTTGGTTCAATATTAGCTAGAGCTATCTTAATCCCTAACTAATACTATCTAAAACCTAACTCTAACAATAAAATAATAATACTATACTATACTAATCTTAATTTTATAATAATACTAAAATAAATAATAATTAATTTCACATAACTTGAATCAAAAATACTTTAAAAAATTATCTATATCAATCTCATGTAGAGTTTAATGGGTCATAGTGGTGGTGCCGAATGTAAAATATTTTATAGGGGTTATTTATTAAAAAAATTATACTTCGTACCGAAAATTTACACTATCGGATTGAAAATTAACACAACTAATAAAAAAAGAGATAGACGTGCCCCCGGACCCCTACCAAGCTTTGACGTTACAGCTTCGTCGTTGACTATAAGGTAACGTCAAAGATGATGGACTCTTTGCATTCACTCATGTTCGCCCACCTATTTAAAGAGAAATGAGAGAATGATTATCTTGTGATGAAATGAGAAGGGTAAGTGTGATAAAAATGATGGTTACCAGGTGTTTAATAAGGGTGCAATCAGGTAAAAGCTCTTGAGAAATTAGATCAAGAAGAAACCTAGAGTTATAGGGAGAAGAAGTGTGGGGTGATGTGGGAGGAAGAAAAACGAGGTTTATGGGAATGTGAATAATCGTAAACATTTGTTGGTAATCGCCGACTTTATACGGTTCGGATATAATCTTAAAATGGTCCTACTGTCTACGGTTGATATTCAATTTGAAAGCAGTTTTATTATTCGTTGACAATAAAATATATAATCGTATTGAGACCTACGATAATAAGTTTGCTTTCCTTTCTTTTAACGAGATTCTCTCCTTGCATGTCTCGTCCCTTTTTGTTCCAATTGTTTTTCCTTGGTCAATCGTTTTTCTTAGATTTGTTTCGAATATTTAAGGTCTTGTATATGCTTAAGGATCTCTTCTTCCATAGTGGTCTTGATGATAAATATGATTTTACCCGCTTTAACTTACCACTTTCTCATCGCGCCATTGATTTCATTAGGGGAAACTCAGGTCTCAAATTCACGACTTGCCATAATCTTTCCCTTAGAGGTAAGATTTCATGGATGTTGCTCGGGTGTTGTAATTCGTCTGATTCAGGTTCTTGATGCCTCTGACTACTTAGAATTCTGCCATCTTTGTTTCTTTTCCTTGTTCCGTCTTGCTTATTTCGAACACTCGTTTTATAGGCCTTTAGCGACCAAGTTCTAATCTTCTTTGATTGGTTTCTAGTCTCTTCTTGGCGTGTATGTGTGTGGCTCTGATACGACTCATTAAGATATAACAAACCACACAAACAAACAAGCTAATAATATTGAGTTACGAACTTGACGATAGGGACTACTAAACAAATGCAAAACTGCATTAAATTGAATGCATAAAGGTCCTTTAAATACTAAACATATATCAACTTATCAAAACAATAAATTCATTATATTCTTAACAAAAAATGTACAATATTGCTTCTAAGTTTGAGTGTTATATTAATTGGCCGCATATATCTATTTTTTAGCTGGAACCGCACTCTCAACCCACACAAGAGGAAATACATAACTGAGAAAATTCTCCGGCTCAACCCTAAGAATTTTTTTTCCTTAAATTGAAATTTGAACCCATAACATCCTCGTATATTATAAATATAATTTTAATTCTATTATTATCTTCTCTTGTTCCACTTTACACCTTGAACTTTAAGATCTCCAAACCACCCCTTAAGATCAACCATACGTCCATACCACTCTTAGTTCAACACTAATTATTTTCCATAGACGATTATTCTTTTTACAAACTTAGATTATATGATTAACATCGAACGATGCGACACTAAATTATATATGTTACATATAATCTTTGATCCATTACATCTGTTTTTATTAACCATCAAACATGTCAATATTTGTAGTTTTGATCTCTATAACTTTAATACTATTACTTAATTTATCAAGTTGTTTTTTTTTTGCATTGGAGTTGAAACAGGTACATACAAAAATGCCAAAAAAAAAAATTTTGAATACTCCTAGAACTGCAAGCATCAAATAGAAGTTATCTAGCTCTCCCTTATCTAAGTCGTTGTTGAGCCGATAAGTTGTCATATTTGTAACATAAACTAACAAACTACTCGTGAAATAATCTGGTGCTTATGGATTTCATCCTCTCAGTTGTTACTTCTATGAAAAACTTAAACTTCCCATATGTAAAATCTTCACCATGCACCCACCAAGAATATTTGAGGACCTAACTTAAAAGGCGCTAGTTTTCACACCATGTTGCCAAAACATGTCTTTTTCTCTTCTCACATACAGCAGCTGCATTCGTTTTCACCATTGAGAAAACAAGCCTAACACCAGTTTTCTAAGAGTTGTGAGTCATTTCTGATCATGGGTCATCGCTTTACGAACAAATACCCGTTAAAAGTATAGGAAGAAAAAAATGAGGTTGCAGGTATCTTCACTTTGTTGTAATCGCGATTCATTGCACCTGCTTGCTCAATGATGAATATGTCCATCTGATAGTACATGGTCCAAGACACAATGCATGTAAACCATATGAGGATGAGCTTTATCATCATTTTGACGTCTTCTACTTAGAGCTACAGTTGTAACTACCCACCGATTGCTTTTAATTACACTTTTGGACATGCTACCATCTCCTATTGCAACCTTTTTAAGACACCTACACGTATCATGTGATAAGTATTTTGTAGATGTTGCAAGATGTTATAGTATAATTTTACAACTAGTTTGTATTATTCACCTGAATTTTTGTGGGTGGAACTTCAAAGTCATGACCACTATTCAAGTAGTTAATGAAAGATTACAAGCGTATCATATATTGATCTGAATATTTTTGGTAGTTTATTCATTAGAAGAACACTATAAATAGAGCTACAGACTCAACAATCTCCTACATAGTAGGAACAACCCACATGACTCGCTAACAGACTCCAACCAATTCAAAAGACTACTAAGACTTGTTCAACAATAAACTCACGTGCATGAGCATGTAGCCAACATGCATGACACTACATGGATTAAACATCCTTTATTCAAATAAACATAACAATCCTTCCCTTAAACTGATATCGGGTTTACCCATCAGTTTACTTCCAGGAGCTCATGATTCTAGCAGCTCACGAACTCCAAGCTTAGCCCTCATGTATTCGAAAACATCAAGTTTCACAGGCTTTGTCATCACATCCGCAACTTGATTATCAGTAGAACAGAATATTAACTTCACTTCATCTTTATTGACTAACTCCCTGAGATAATGAAAGCGCACATCAATGTGCTTTGTCCTACGATGCATAACAGGATTCTTCGATAGATTGATAGTGGAGCTATTATCACACTTAATGTCCACCGTACCAATCTCTTTCCCAGTCAGCTCCTTGAGTAACCCTTTCAATCATACACAATGACAGGCGCAGTTAGTAGCAGCCTCATACTCCGCCTCCATTGAAGATAGTGTGACAATTTCCTGCTTTCGAGAACTCCAACATATTGCTGCACCACTCAACAAACAGACATACCCGGACGTGCATCTCCTATCTTCCACATCTCTTGCATAGTCACTATCGGTGTAAACCTCCAACTTCCCGCCTGACTTCTTTCCATACATCAAACCATAGTTTATAGTGCCTCTAACATACCTCAACACACGTTTAGCAATTTTCATGTGTTCTTCCTTTGGGTTTGACATGAATCTAGCAATTAGACACACAACATACATCAAATCTGGTCTCGTTACCGTGAGATACATAAGACTTCTAACCAAACATTTATACTCAGTATCGTTTACAGCTTGTCCACCTTCGCTTTTATTAAGCACAGTTCCCGGTACGATAGGATTCTTTACTGAATTGCTATCCCACATACCGAACCTTCCTAAGACTTCTGTGGCATATTTATTTTGGCTCATGCAAATCCCGTAGGCAGTTTTCTGTATCTCAACTCCCAAAAAGTACTTCACCCTTCCCAAATTAGTCATCTTAAATTCCTTCATCATGGACATGCGAAAGCTATCACATAGCTTGACATCATTGCCAGTGTAAATTAAGTCATCCACATACAAACTTACAATTATGACTTGGTTCCATACTTTGTTGATGAAAAGTGTGTGATCATGTTCACTTTTCTTGAAACCTTTCCTTACAAAGTATCTTTCTATACGGTTGAACCAGGCTCTAGGTGCCTGTTTAAACCCGTATAATGCTTTCTTCAACCGATAAACTTTGTGTTCTTCACCGGGTTTCACGTATCCTTGTGGTTGTTCCATATAAATCTTTTCTTTGAGATCACCATGCAAAAAGGCGCTTTTGACATCTAATTGATGAATCACCCAATTGTTGTGTGCTGCCACTGCCAAGATTGTTCGAATCGTATCCCATCTGGCCACCGGAACAAATACCTCATGATAATCGATCCCCTTTTGTTGTGCATACCCCTTGACTACCAAACGAGCCTTGTGCTTGTCTACTTCTCCTTTCTCATTTAATTTTGTTTTATACAGCCATTTTACACCGATTGGTTTGACTGTTTCCGGTGCTTCAACCAATTCCCACGTCCCATTTTCAGTTATTGTTTTCATTTCTGCTGCCATTGCCTCCTGCCACTTTGATTCTTTTGCTGCTTCTTCATAGCATGTTGGGTCACCTGAGGAGATGAATAAGACCAAGTTAAGTTCTTCATCCGACAAACCATCTCCTGATTGATAATCCTCCATCCACGCAGGTGCCTTGCTGTTGCGGTTAGATGTTCTTGTTGGGGCAGTGGAGCTTTCACCGATGTGAGAGCGAGTGGCAACAATGTCGTTGATAACCCCCGGTGAGGAAGCATTATGAACATCATCATCAATGTTACCGGTGGTTGGTGGGATCGATGATTCAACATCATGTTGAGATGACATACTTTCTCCTGGTGGTACTTCGTTTACTTGGTTTGGATCCTCAGGTGTTTCATGATGAGGAATGATGTCACACCCCAACCTTGACGGCAGAAACGTCGAGATGTGAGAGTTAAGATTGTTCACAGCCACATAACGCTATATTAAATTGTAAATATTATTATCATAAGTTTTGAAATGGAAATTACAATCATAAGTCTTATACAAGAAATAAGTTCAACATAACATAACATAATGTAACTTTTTATTTCATTATCTAGGTCCAAGTCCTAGATTATAGCATGCTTCAAAAAGATCATATTAAGCTTGAGGTTGACCTGAAACAAGATAAAAATAAGAGTCAACTAAAAATAGTTGGTGAGTTTCCAAGGTTTTCATACATAATATGAAAAAGAAAGTTACAAGTAGCAATTCATGTCATAAGTTATAAGCTAGTAAGGTTATAGAACACATATCGTTACAACCAAACCTCGACTTGATTACAAGTATAAAAGATTGGCTAAGTATATTTGGTTCCCTAGTGCACAAGCATACGGCTCCTAGGAGTCGGCAATACATCGACTTTAGCACCAAATAGGCTTGTCAGGCCCAAAGATCTAAGACGTCGCCAGGCTAGCAATAGTTACTGATTGTAAACAAACTATGTATCTCATATAATCACTTACAACACACAAATAACCATGACAAAATATAAGGATGAATTGCAAGTGCATTACAAGTCTCAAACGTTTATAAGTGTACGATGTATAAGTATCATGTTTCACCCCAAAATAGTGTGAAAAATGTAAAAAGGGGCAAGGAAAACTCACATGTTAAAATCAGTATATAATGAAGATCAATAAGAATAATAATAAACGTCGTTCCAAGATGAACGTCACAAGGCCCCTATATATATATATATTATAAGATTTAGGTCAATAATATGGTTAACGATATAATAACACTAGGGTTCCAATATGAATTGGGGAAAAATTTATAAACCACTCAATAAACACTTGTTTATGATTCCTTTGATGAAAATAAAGATACTAATTATAAGATTTTAAAGGAATTAAATCCTTTGTAAATAACTTGCGTAATTAGCTATAAACAAAATATATTTGAATTTAATAATTATTATTATAACTTCTAATCAAGGAAAAACATAAAGTTCCAATAACGTAGTAAGTTTGGACTTATCGTACAAATCTATTTTTTATAAAGATATTTTAGTTAAGATGTTTGTAAATAATTTTTATAAAAAAGTTTTTCAAGAAATAATGTACAGAAAAGGTTTAGATGATTTAAAAAAAATTGAGAGTTTGTGAAAGTTATTTTTATTTTTAAAATAATTTTTTTTACTTAATTAAAGGCTAAAACAACCTTTTTTAAAAAAAAACAGAGGGTGCCCGGGTTCGAACCCGGGACCTCTAGGTTAGGATGGGAGCGTGTTAACCAGTGAACCAAGGCATCCAGCCGCGGTTACAACCTGGTTTTGAAGCTTAAGAATCATCGCGAATGAAAACCCCAATTCTCATATAAGCCCTAGAACAATGTTCGATCAAATTGTGCCCCATATGAACATTGTAATCGATCGAAAGGTTAGGGCTTTTGATCCCCATATGAAATCGAGTATAAAGGTAGTTTTAATTACCCGAATTGTTATTGGATTGGTGTTTGAACACTCGAGGAAACGTTGCGGACGTGGAAGTCTTGATGGATAGGCAAACCTCAACGATAATCAAATTAAATTTGTGGGAAGCTTCGCGTGATGACCTCGATGCAAAGCCCTTTACGAATTTGGTCAATTGAAGCTCAGAAGATAATGTTCGGTTGAGTTGCAGGTTGCGACGAAGATGGTGATTGAATTCGTTGTTTTTGTTTGTTTTAAGTGTAATTGGTGGTTGTGAACACTTGGAATTTGTTAGATGATAGTTTCTGTTCGTTTAATTAGATTAATACAACGATTTAATGCTCGAACAGCTAAGTAATTGGAATGTTTCGGTTATGCATTCGATTCGCTTAGTAACCGATGATTAAACACGTTTAATGGGTGCATTCAAGTTCGAAACGAGTTCTAGAAGGATTTGAGAACGGTTCTGGGTCTCGAAACGACCGATTTCAAAGGTTTCTAGTCTCGTCGGAGTTCGCCGGAAGTCGGCCGGGAAACGGCCGGAGAAACGGGAAAGAAAAGAGAGAAAAAGAGAGGGTTTTGCAATTTTGCAGTTCTGGTCCCTGAAGTTTCCATTGTTACATTTATGCACAAACTTTAATATTAAAATTTCTAAATTGGCATTAAAACCCCTAAACCTTAATTTCGTAAAGTTTTAAAACATAGTTAAGTTTGGTAACAATTACAATATATTATATATATATATTTTTATATTAATTAACCATATTATTTGATTTTTTTTTATTATTACTATTATTAGTTATTATTTATTGCTAATATTACTATTACTAATACTATTATGATTATTATTATCATTATTAGCTTCAAATTAAGGATTTAAAGACATACCAAGCATAAGAATCCCATAAATTTCATAATGGCACAAGTAGTCCTTACAAGAACTTAACAAGATTACTTTTAATTTAACAAAAATACGAGATGTTACAAATGATGACACCATCCTCTACAATTTCAGCATACTCCTTTGGAATGTCAAGCTCAGCTGGCCCCATATCTTCAATTTTCCAGTTCCATTTGTCATTCTCAGCGAAGGACACATCTCTACTCACAATGATCCGTTGTTGAACGGGATCATACAACTTGTAGGCCTTGGATTCTTTATGCCTAGCAGTATGCACTTGATGCTCTTATTGTCAAGCTTTGTACGCATTTGTGATGGTATGTGTGCATATGCTATACAACCAAACACCCGAAAGTACTCTATGTTTGGTTTGTTGCCTGACCATGCCTCCTCAGGAACCTTATAATCTAATGCACTTGTGATACAACGATTAAGTATATGCCCTGCCCAATTCATAGCCTCCGACCAAAACCGTTTGGGCATTGATTTTTCAATCAATAAACATCTAACCATGTTCATTATAGTTTTGTTTCTGCGCTCTGCCACGCCATTCTGTTGTGGAGTGTAGGCTGCAGTTAATTGCCTCTTTATACCATGTAATTCACAATACTCATTAAAGGCGTGTGAAGTAAATTCACCACCCCTATCACTTCTTAACCCTTTTATAGATAACCCGACTTCATTTTCCACATAAGCTTTAAATCTTTTAAATACTTCAAGACTTTCAGCTTTATTGGTTAAGAAGTAAGTCCACCCCTTTTCTCGAGTAATCATCACTAAATAAAAGTAGGTACCTTTTGCCACTAGGAGAGGCTGGAGAGATGGGTCCACAGAGGTCGGTGTGAATCAGTTGTAATCGTTCCGTTGCTCGCCACATACTTTTCTTGGGAATGGGCTCACGTTGTTGCTTTCCCATTTGACAGACCTCACACAGCTTTGTTTGTTCTACAACTTTAGGCAACCCAATCACCATCTGCCTGTACTGCATGGTTCTCACCGATTTGTGGTTTACGTGACCCAGTCTTCGATGCCATATTTGCGTATTAGACTCCACATCCATCTTCATGCAGTGGTTTATCAATGGTTTCTTCAATGCATGGACCAAGAACATTCTATTTCTGGTCATGTTAGAAGAGGCGATCAATCCTCTCTGAGGATGATATATCTTGCAGGTGCCTTTACGTATAATAATGGTCAAGTCTTTCTCTTGTAACTGACCAATGCTTAGTAAATTGGAAGTGAGGTCGGGTATATAGTATACGTTAGATATCACCTGAGTAATGCCATCCACCTCAAATTGCACATCCCCCATTCCTTTCACCGACAATCGAAGGTCATTCCCAAGCTTCACGGTGTGAGTGTATGTGTCATCCAGTTTTACAAACCAATCTCTAGCACCTGTCATGTGGTTTGAACATCCAGAATCCAGAAACCAAATGCCTGTATTACTTTCCCGTTGTACATCTGCGTGTGCCATCAGAAGCAGATCTTTTCCTTCATCAAACTCAGCAAAGTTAACTGCCTTTTCTGCTTTAGGACACTCATATGCAAAGTGCCCCAACTGGTGACAATTGTAACATTCGATAGAGGACTTATCAAAGTCGGATCGAATTCGGCCACGGCCACGACCCCTTGAGTACTGTGAGCGACCTCGTCCTCGACTACGCCCTCCGAACGCATCTTGATCTACCTTGAGAGCCGCATCTTAGTTGGACGTCTTCGTAACTCCTGCTCGTGAACCAGAAGGGAACTCTAAAGTTCATCAATCGTCAAACGATTAATGTCCTTAGACTCCTCAATGGTGCACACAACAAAATTGAAATTTTCTGTTAAGGAACGTAAAATCTTTTCAACAACCTTAACTTCTGTCATTTGTTCCCCATAATTGCGCATGTCATTAGCAACAGCCATAACTCTGTTGAAGTAGTCCGTCACCGACTCCCCTTCCTTCATTTCAAGGACCTCGAAGTCCTTTCGCAATCTCTGCAACTGAGCACGTTTAACCCGAGTGCTACCTTGATACTTTGTTTTCATAGCATCCCAGATCTGCTTCGCACTATTTTTTTTGCGTAATGGTACGAACGATCTGACGATCTATGGATTGAAACAGATAGTTGCGTGCCTTCAGATCTTTCAACTTCATGGCTTCTACATTAGCTGTTCCGCTGCTGATAGGTTTTCTCCTTCCCTGGGAACTCTAATACCCGATTCTACTACCGACCAAAACTCCTTTGAACGAAGGAGATTTTCCATAACCATACTCCAATGATCGTAGTCACCATCGAATCGGGGTACACTCTGATAAGAAACGGTTTCTTCTGCCATCGAACACACTCTATTGATCTCACCAATTATTCGCTCTGATACCACTTGAAAGATTACAAGCGTATCATATATTGATCTGAATATTTCTGGTAGTTTATTCACTAGAAGAACACTCTATAATAGAGCTACAGACTCAACAATCTCCTACGTAGTAGGAACAACCCACATGACTCGCTATCAGACTCCAACCAATTCAAAAGACTACTAAGACTTGTTCAACAATAAACTCACGTGCATGAGCATGTAGCCAACATGCATGACACTACATGGATTAAACATCCTTTATTCAAATAAACATAACAGTTAAGTTGGTCGAGGTGAGCTAACTTCTTGTTCCTATATGTCCAAAATAGCACTTTGAATACAACCATTAGTGTGCTCCCTTTCGATCTTTTACAACAATAAATTCTTTTTCCGCGTGGCAATAGAACAAAAGCTATAATCATTACCTCGACACGTATCTAGTTTTCATTCCTACCAGCTCTGCTTATTTTTCTTGTATATATATCGGTAGCGTTATTACGAAAAACGAGCTAATGCTCACGCACAAAGACAAATGTTGAAGAATCAGGCCATTGCTTCTAGTTCTTCTGAGTATGACCTTTGACCTCTCAAATTGGTCAGATCCGAATTCGAAGGCAGTTGATTTTCTTCAATGTGTTCTATCTTTGTGTGAGTATTGGCTCGCTTTTCACAATAAGTCCACTGATATATATAAGACAAATTAAGTAGAGATCGTAGGGCTAGAAGCTGGATATGTACTGGGATAATGATTATAGCTCTAATTCTACTACTTTGCAATGAAAGATTTAATCGTTATGAAAGACCGAAAGGAAGACCACTAACTGTTGTATTCAAAGTGCTATGTCAGGCATTTAAAATAGGAAGTTAGCTCACCCCGACCATCTTAGCTACTTAAATAGTGGTCACAACTCTAAAATCCCTGCATACAAAAATCAAGTGAATAATACAAACAGCTGTAAAATTATATTCTACAACCTGCAACCTCACAAATACTTATCACTTGATATGCGTATGTGTTGCAAATATTACAACAAAGGATGGTAGCACATCCAGAAATGGAAAATAGAGATAAAAGCAATTGGTGGGCAGTTACAACCGTAGCTCGCGTAGAAGACTTCAAAACGGTGATAAAGCTTATCCCCATATGGTTGACATGCATTATGTTTTGGACGGTGTACTATCAAATGTACACCTTCACTATTGAGCAAGCATGTGTCATGAACTGCGATTACGACAGCTTGAAGACACCCCCAATCTCATTTTCTGTCTTATACTTTTCAATCTCATTGTATAGCGATGACCCGTGATCAGAAATGACTCACAAACCTTTAAAAAGCTAGAGTTTGGCTAGTTTTCTCAATGGTCGGAATGGTGGTAGTTGTCTGTGAGAGGAGAAGAATGCATATGTCTAGGCAGCACTGTATGAAAATCAACGCTTTTTGGTTTGGTCCTCAATTTTTTTGGTGGGTGTTGGTGAAGCATTTACATACGGGCATTTTGAGTTTTTCATGGAAGAAACACCTAAGAGGATGAAAACTATAGGCACTAGATTATTGTTAGGTATAGAGATTAAGACTATAAATATTATAACGTTTGAGGGATGATAGAAAATAGATGTAATGGATCAAGGATTATATGTTATAGATATAATTGGTGTTGTATCAAAGGCCAAAGAAATTCTTACGAATCTTTATAGCAGTGTAGAGGGGATCTTGTATTTATCTGGTTCTTATGATTCGATGTTTTTAAAGAAACTGAATTCAAAGTTTAAAACGACTCCACATACGCTATGTCTTCTGTTTAACCATATGGTTATGGTTATGGGTTAAACAATAAAAAACAAAGACAAAAGCATTAACTACATACAAAGATGTAACAGTGTATTAACATGTTGACATTTAAAATATGGTTATTTGACTTGACGTAGTCAACTCAAAGGCAAGACATGAACAATTAAATTAAATATAGTTGTAATAAAATGAAGTGAAATAAGGAAATGACTACCAAAAGGACAAAATTGTAATAACAACCAGACTATCTATAACATCAGATAAAATACTATTCTTTTTCTTTTATTCTTCACTTAACTCATGTTTTTATTACTTTTTTTTAATATTTACATATTAATTTTTCCTCCAAAATAATATTATAATAACTTAAATACTAATACAAATTTCTCTCTTATTAAAAATAATTTTTATTATTTGTTATGTTCTCTCAGTTATTTAATTTTTTTTTAAAATCAAACTATTTTTTTTAAATAGATTTTATGAAGTAAATTAAAAATCACATATTTTAATTAAAATCTAAATAAGAAAAAACTAAATTTTTAGATAATATGAAATTTTCTAAAACACAAAACAACTTTTAAACAAAATATTTTAAATTCTTTTGTTTTTAAAAAATTACAAACAGATGAAATATTTTAAAACAATTTTATTAAAACAACCAAAATAATTACAAACTAGATTTTTTTTAAATAACATTTTAAAAAAAATCTTAAAACGAATGTTTAAAAATAAAACTATTACATAACAAAGTTAAAAAAGTGGTATAATTGTTTTATTTCTCAAACTATTACGTATATATAATTTTAATTATCTTTTAAATTAAAATATCATATTGTAACTATTCATGTTTGTTTTATATATATATATATACATTTTACATTAAAATTTAATCCGTTTATTTATTGAGATTTTAACTATCTATTTATCTATAAAAAACTAAAATAAGCATGAATAATTGTAAACGTTATTATACTTACTTTCTTATTTCTCTATATTATAATAATAGTAATAAATACTAATAATATTACTCATACCATTTTCAGATAAAAGATTATATAATTTAATAAATTAATAACCTATTTTTTATTAAAAATATACTTTTTTAAAACAAAATTTTATAAAATACAAATACAAAAAAAAATTAAAAATCATTTTTTTAAACAGTTTACTTAAAAATTATAATTTTTTATAAAACAAAATTTTAAAAGAATACATTATTGTTTATTTACTTAAAGTAGCTATTTATATATAGTTATAATTATATCTTATCTTTAAGTATTATTTTATAATACATAAACTTTTATTAATAAATATTTAATATATTATTTATTTAATTCATGTATTACATGTAAATAATCTAGTTATGTTATAAAGCACAATACTGTAATCAGCTTCATTAGATACATTTAAGGTGATGATGACGATTAATTACATTAAATCTAGCAACATGGGAGCTGAAATTGTTTACATTATTGAATACCACGAATACTTGTTTCCCTTTAAACCTAGCTATCAGATAAAAAAATACATACAAAGATATAACAGTGCATCAGCAACTTGATGTAATAGTGTATTAGCATGTTGACATTCATGATATGGTTATTTGACTCGATACAGTCACGTGAAATATGAAACATGAATATCAACGTTAAATAATTAAAGCAACTTAATAATTTTAATAAAATGGAGTGAAATACGAACATGATTACCAGAAGGAATAATTGTATAATAACAACATGACTATTCACCTAAGCAGAAACAAAAAGGTTGAACAAATCAAAGACAAACCTTAAGACAAAGATGATGATGAACATATCGAAGAGACCGAAATAATTTTTCAAGAAGAAAAGATAACCTGTTTCTTTACATACCAAGGTACCATGGAACCTTTGTTTTCTACTTGAGTTTGCATACCTAGTAGCTACTACACGTACACTGAATCAACATCCCATTGCATTTTACGGAAGAAAATCATTAGTTAAAACCAAATGAGGATTTTGTAAGTTTGTAGGCACAAATAATAACAGGGCACACAGATTTTTTATTTTTATTTTTTAGTTAATAAATGAATCCACCAGTGCGCATTACTCTATATTAAAAAAGAATATTTAAAAATTGGTTAATTTAATATTACCAGCTATAAATTTGAGACAATTTGTCATGTATCTTAGCTACTCAAGTTCCTACAACGTTTTGTTTTCTATTTTCTTTTCTTCTCTTTCTTTCCACCTCTTTTGAAAGAGAGAGTTCAGCATCATTGTTTCGGAGATAGTTGTTAATTTGACCCGTAAACCGCATGGTATACAATTAATCTATCATCACCATAAGGAAACAAAGCTTCAATTTGATCAAGGTTTCCATTCGTACCCTCTTCCTACCGCAACTTATTTAAACTAGAACTCTTTAAATAGCATTTTCAGCTAATCTCTTTCGACTTTTTTCAC
Source organism: Flaveria trinervia (assembly GCA_025506515.1). NCBI lineage: Eukaryota > Viridiplantae > Streptophyta > Magnoliopsida > Asterales > Asteraceae > Flaveria > Flaveria trinervia. Next base: position 222,731 of record JACCIX010000660.1, read on the forward strand.
AATATAGTTTTTGAGTCAAACTAATGTAAAATCAAACCACTTGCACAAATTATTTGCAACATCATAGAATACATGTTCATGAAATAAGCCGTGATTTAGATTATACATTAGTCGACCCAAAAACCTATATAGTAAAAAATCGAATGAGTTTAGCTGAAAATATTATTTAAAGAGTTCTAGTTTAACTAAACCGTGATAGGAAGAGGAGTACGAAGAAAAACCTGATCAAATTGAAGCTTTGTTTCCTTATGGTGATGATAGATTGATCGTACACCATGCGGTTTACGAGTCAAATTAACGTTTATCTCCAAAACAATCATAGTGAACTATATCTCTCGAAAGAGGTGGAAAGAAGGAAAGAAGAAACTAGAAGACAAAATGTTGCAGGAACTTGAGCGGCTAAAATGCATAACAAATGCATCAAATTTATAGCAAGTAATACTAGGTTAACCAATTTTTAAATATAGTTTCTTAAGGTTCATTTTTAATATATATATATATATATACACACACACACACACTAGTGATGTCAATCAACGGGCGTTGCGCGTGTGATGGACATTCAAACCGACTTCTCTATCCCGCGTGTGATAGACGTTCAAACCCATGTGCCAACTACTTTTTCATCACAATAACTGGCGTATCCGGGTCAAGAACCGGTATTTGCCTACGGAAATTATTGGAGGTTCAGAAGTGTTAGGTTTTTCGTGGCTGCAAACAACCGTTTGCCGCGCCAAAACGACAAACACAACACATTTTTAGGTTTTCATCATCGCCAACATAGAATGCAAGTCAACCATCATAGAAAACCAAAATGACCAACAAAATCAAGCTCAAAACACAATCAAAGGAATAATAATTACACATCTATAGTTGTCTCAGATGCGTGTTTCATCATCATCATAGACCCAAGATCTCAGATGAAACATCATCATCGATGATGGCAAGGGTGGCGACTCCCGGTGGAAGACCAACAATCACGACGCCGACACATGCACCGCGGAGCGACGAAAACCAAGAGTCGAAGACCCACCATCACCGGCAACATCACCGGTGAGTTTCTCTCCAAACTAATATACCCCAGATCCACCTAATAAAGAAAAAAGCAATGCAATAGACACTTGTACTATAAGCATAAACAGTAGTATACATAAAATAATTGTTCATTTTTCCATTAATATAGGAGTATATATAGTAATTGTAGATACGTAGTATTGCATACGTCAACATATTTTGCATCAAGTGTACAAAAAAACCCAGAAATTTATATTGAAATGTTACATACACACAATACACTTCAATATTAAGGATTTAGTTACATAAATAACAAACAAAATAAGTTTTAATTTTAATTACTATGTAATCGTGTCATATGCAGATTCGATGATTTTAGGAGCATATTAGTAATCTGTTAAAAAACTAAACATATTATAACAAGTATGTTAAACATGCAATTTAAAAATCTATGAGACAATACTTCATATTTACATCATTTTATTTACAAATTACAATTTTATATTTTTCACTTTTAGCATCCTTAATAATACATTTAATAAAATTATCGTTTTTACTAAAACGTACGACAGCACCAACTAGCGTGAGTGTTTGCAAAAAACTTGTATATATTTGTGAATTGAATACACAGCTGGAGCCACGTTAGGTTTTAACCATTATAATATATATAGACATATACGTGATCGAGCAACTAACGTAACACAAAACCTTGCATGTTACTTGCTGGTACATATATATATATATATATATATATATCTATATATATATATATATATATATAATATATTATATATATATATATATTATATATATAATATAATATTATATATATATATATATATATATTATATATATATATATATATATATATATATATATATATATATATATATATATATATATATATATATATAATATATATATATAAATAAAAGACATTCTTAAAATCATATGCATTCCATATACCACTACTAGCCATATAATAGAAACACAAACGTATAAACCATCAAATCTGTTCTAAGATTTTTATTTTCTACAGTTTTCTTTTTTTTTCTTTGTTGCCTCTTATTATAACTTATAAAATATATTTTATAAAATCCAAATTGTTTGAACTTTAATTTGAACCCATAAGATGAATACTAATCTACAAGTTGTCGAAACGAAACGTTACAAATATCAACATCCCGGTGCAACATGTGGTTTACCCACTATATTTTAACTTGAATCGCAATAATATGAGAAAATGGCTAAAGTAAGTAAATGCGTATAAAACAATCCAAGATCATCGAATAGTTAAAAACTTGAATCCTAAATGATGGATTAGAAACTGAAATATAAAAGAATGCAAATTAACATTAATTTCGAACAAGTATATATAAAGAGCACGTAAAAACTTATATCTTAAATCTGCAAATTCGAATCTTGATTTTTAATAAGAAACACTGAACTTTATCTACTATAAATCAACTTTTAAAATCCTTAATAATAAATTTAATAAAATCACCGTTTTTACTACAACTTGCGACAACACCAACTAGTTTCAATTAATATATGAATTAGAGTAAAGCAAGCATTCATTTAGCATCACTTACCTGAGTTTTATTTGCAAAAAACTTGTATATATTTGTGAATTGGATACGCAGCTGGAGCCACGTTAGGTTTTAACCATTATAATATATATAGACATATACGTGATCGAGCAACTAACGTAACACCAAATCTTGCATGTTACTTGCTGGTAACATTTATATAAGACATTTTTAAAATCATACGCATTCCATATTCCATAATATAAGACACATTCCACTACTAGATATATAATAAAAACACAAACGTACAAGTCATCAAATAAGTTTTAAAGTTCCTATTTTTAACATTGATTTTTTCCTCTTATTATATAACTTATGAAATGTATTTTATAAAATCGTATTTAATAAAAACAACATTAAATATAACTTAGCTAACAGGAAATAAAATTATCACAACTAAACTATGATACTTAACCCAAATGGTTAAAAGTTCTTGTAGAAAGTCTAATTATGTCATCGGATCTTATTGAGTTTGGGTTTGTAACTGTTTTGTTTGAACGTAGGAGTATTCTTTTTCATTTTGATATGTTGTAATTACAAAATTATATGAAGCAAACAAAGAAAGTGAAAAAATTAAAATGAACAACATGCAAGTATATGTGCAATGGGTAACTAATGTTTTAGTTCCTAGGTCATCAAATTTATATCACAATGTTTTTCAAAAACCACACAACCATATCACCCTACAGACTTACAAACAGTCAAACACAAAAGATAGATTTGTTACATATCCATGCAAAACTCATTACACAACCCAAAAGAAAACCATCTACAGTATGTAATTTGCATGTTTCAAAACCAAAAATTTAATATCCTTATCAACATCTATCACGTTTCATACGAATATGGATTTATAAATTACAATTGCATTCATTAAGTTTGTTTTTTGTATGGGTGCAGATAAATTTTGTTTTCATTTGCAAGTTATGTGATTGTTTAAAGTAATTTCTTAGCTATAAAAATCATACAAAGCTACTAAACATGATCTCGACATAAATTAATAATTTGTATAAATGGATAACCAAATCTTCATCACCTATAGATAAAGTGCAAACAATTATAAAAAAAATTAACAACTGCATTATAAAAGATGTTTATTAAAGTTTGGAATACCCACCTACTTGAGATAATTGAGTTATGGTGGCTTTTACATTTGTGTATGTTCTTTTCAATCTTGTGTTTCAATTAGGGACTAGTCAACCTATATATCTAGACTTCCAATTGAAGAATATGAGCTTGCTACTTATCATTAGTTTACAGATGATCCTTAAAGTGCAACTAAGACCGATTACAGCAGCAAATTGATCTCCCAAACAGCTCATTCGGTATTACATACAGGTTCAATAATTTCAATATCAAGTACCAACAACTATATAACATCAAACACATAAAAATTGTTCCTTAAAAATCTTCAACTACTCTACTCTTCTCAGATGTAAACAATGCTTTTGATTATCATTAGTTGTTAATACACTACTAAAGAACTTTTATGAGGCATTTAGTCGAACAACTTGGTGCAACTGAACATACTCGAATTCAATGTGCAACTTGAATAATCATTGAACCTCGATGCAACAAATCATTCATATCACTTTTAAATTACATGAACTCATACATGTTGCTAATTAATCTATACATGGTCAGCTGGCCTTTTTATAGTCAATGGAAGAAAAAATTGTTGGAAATTTATGATGATATTAATATGATTATTAATATTTAATCAATAAACTAATGTATTGAATGAAAATTAATATGATTAATGACATTAGGAATTAATAGTATGGGAAGTTGTCCCACATTGAAGAAAAAAGAATATAAAATTGTTTATATTCCATAACATCTTGTCTATATTGTTTCCTAAGGTGTCACACTAAGTGGATTCGCGAAAGGTGCGAAGCACCCTTAACCTGCACTCTTGCGCGCGCGGGGGGCGTGGGCAAATGGGTGCAATGTAGCGCTTGAGAGCCGCCTTAGTATTTTTGAAGGTTGGTTCGAGGGACTGATCAGATGCGACTGACCTTGGTGTGCGGTCAAAGTTGTGACTCGTAACAGCTTCCGTTACACGTTGACTGAAACCGACGACTGTTAATTACGAATTAAATAAGCAGTTATGATTTCGGATTAATGGCTGTGTAATGGCTGGGTGGCTGTTATGGTTCGAAATTCACTATAAATACTGAGTGTAGCTCAGTAGAAAGACACACCAACACAACTCAAAACCTGCAACAACACAGGTTCTCTATCTCTTTGGATTCTCTTCTACAAACAACTTCGGGTTCTAGATCAATCCCGGCAGTACAAACTGCTTCGGCTGTTGTACCATGGGAAACAAAATGAGTTCTCTTGGGAAACAAAATGAGTTCTCTTGGGAGGCTCGGAATTTGTTTTAAGGGCCCTGTATTGAACACGATCTTCAGCTTTTACATTTCTGTTTCTTCTATTTCTCTAAATGTACCATTGTAAAAGTGATTGATAGTCAATTACGTGTATTCATTTGTATTGAGTGTATAAATAAAATTATTTGAATTTTTATTTTATATGAACACTTTCTACAAACTTAAAACAAATTTTAAAAACACTGTTCATATACTAATCTGTGTTTTTAAAAGGTTAATTTTTCTTTAAATTGTTTTCGTTTTCCTATTCACGAGTGATCTTCAAAGTTGGACTTAGAACATCTATCGTTGAATTCTGATAGTAGTTTAAAAAAATTTTCAAATTAGTTTGTGGTTATAACTATTTTCGCTTTCTTATTCGTAAGTGATCTTCAAAGTTGGACTTAGAACATCTCTTGTTGAATTTTTAGAATTGTGAAAATAGTTCGAATTTTTTTTTCAATTTTTGGTAGTTATTTCAATATGTTGGAAACTGTTCTAACTTAAACTGTTTCTGTAACACAGCAAACAACATGTCTTCAAGTGTTATGAGTTTCTATTTATCAGCCTCTTTAGCTGCAACCACTGTGGGAGCAACCACTGTGGCAAACCATGCCGAGAAACCTAAAAAGTTCACGGGTGTCCATTTTAAAATATGACAACAGAAGATGTTCTTCTACTTGACAACCTTGAACTTAGCACAGTTTTTGGAGAAAACTGCTCCCCTACCTAAAAAAGGGGGATAATGCTCAAGCCTTGAGTGTCATTGATGCTTAAAAGCATTCTGAATTTCTTTGTCACAACTACATTTTGAATGGTCTTTGTGATTCATTGTATAATGTGTATTGCAACATAAAGACTGCCAAAGAACTATGGGAGTCTCTAGACAAGAAGTATAAAACCAAGGATGCCGGTAGCAAGAAATTTATTGTGGCTCGATTCTTGAATTTTAAAATGGTTGATAACAAGACTGTGATGAGCCAAATTGAAGAATTATAAATTATACTTCATGAAATTCATGCTAAGGGAATGCCTCTCAATAACACCTTCCAAGTTGCAGCCATGATTGAAAAGTTGCTTCCAAGTTGGATAGAGTTTAAGAACTATCCAAACAAAAGAAGATGATTGTGAATGAACTTTTTGTTCGTCTTCAAATTAAAGAAGACAACAAAATGGCTCAAAAAGGCACCCATGTGGAACCGATGGCAAAGGCAAATGTGGTTGAACATGAGCAATCATTAAGGGGTTATAAAGGTAAAAAGAAAAAGCCAATTGAGAAACCAAAGGTGAACCTTGGACCAAAAAAAGGAGTTGTCAAAAACAAACCCCCACCTCCTCCTTTCCAAGGTATTTGCTATAATTACAATGAGACGAGGCACCGTGCTAATCAATGCAAGCAACCAAAGCGTGAGCGTGCGCATATGGTGGATGAAGACGATGAACTGTTAGTGGCAATGATCACCGAGTTATCGGTAATGGTGGAAGAAGTCAAACTCGTGGGAGACAATCCGCATGGATGGTTCATTGATACGGGAGCTACCCGTCATGTGTGTGGTGACAAAACCCTCTTTAGCATTTTTTAAGAGGTTAAGGGTGATAAAAAGTTTTATATGGGTAATAAAGCTACGACCGACATCAAAGGTGAAGGAAATGTGATCTTTAAGATGACTTCCGGGAAGGAACTCACCTTGAGCAACACCTTGTATGTCCCGGAGATTCACAAGAATCTTGTTTCGGGATGGTTGCTTAATAATTTTGGTTTTCGTTTAGTGTTTGAGTCGAACAAGTTTGTCCTTACTAAACGTGGAATGTATGTAGGAAAGGGTTATGTCCTAAATGGTATGTTTAAGATTAATGTAACCGTTGTCAAAAGTGAAATGAATAAGACTACTATTTCTATTTATATGCTTGAGTTTTCAAATGTTTGGCATGGTAGACTAGGACATGTAAATTATAATTCTATTCGTCGTTTAATAAATTTAAAATGCATACCTACATTCCATATTGACACAAACTCTAAATGTAAAACATGCATTGTGTCACACCCCAACCTTGACGGCGGAAACGTCGAGATGTGAGGGTTACGATTGTTCACAGCCACATAACGCTATTTATTAAATCCAAATATATTAATCATAAGATTCAATTGTAACATTACAAGCAGAAGTTTCAACAATGATACATTATGTACAACTACTACAAATAACATGATCAACCATTTTATCTCTAGGTCCAATCCTAGATGTGATAAGCTTCAAAAAATAGAACACATACTTGAGGTATTCCTGAAACATGTTAAAAATAAAAGGGTCAACATAAAAATGTTGGTGAGCATTCCATAGTTTTCAATACATAAGTATATAAAAGATGACAATTCAAATCATAAGTTAGTGAATAAAGTGATTAGGGATGTTATGAACAATGCAACAATCAAACCTCGACAAAAGTTTTACAAGTCTCAAACGTTAAAAGTATATACGATCAGCTAAGTGTACTTGGATCAACCAAGCAGGCTTGTCTTACCCATAGATCTATGACTTCGCTGGGCTAGCAATAGTTAATGATTGTACATATAACGCCATAACATGGTAACCACAAAAGTTCAACTAACCACAACTTTACATGATGATTTGCCATAAAGTTTACAAGTCTTAGATAAGTTTACAAGTGCAATGATAATAAGTTAACATGTTTCACCCCAAAGTGTGAAAATAAGCAAAAAGGGGTATGGAAATACTCACCTGGATATAGGCATCACAAGATGATATAAAAGATTAACGTAAGATCCAAAAGATAAATCCAAAGTATCCATTACAAGACACCTAACATATATATTACAAGTTTAAGGTTAATAATAAGGTTAACGTTCAAACAAGGATTAGGGTTTCAATAGTTTTAAGGGGTTTTTGATAAGTAACAATTTATAAAGTAATTATTTTACATTTTTAATTCATTAGAAGAATTATATATGTAAATATTTTAGAAATGAATTTAAATATAACAAAGTTGGAGTACAATATGTAATTATATTTTTCTTGGTAACAATTTTATATTTTATATACAGATGTGAAATAAGAATAACATTTATAATAAAGTTTGTAATATTTATATAAAAATAAAGTCTCATAGCTTAATAAAATAAGCACGTTTTAAACAATAATTTATACTTGTTATTTGAACAATAATGATTTAGTGAGTTATAACGATATTCAATGTCTATTTTATAAGAAAAATAATTTAAATATATTATTTGAGCAAATAACTATTTAGTAGTTAAACAATATTTTAAATTTAACTTATGAGAAATAATCTAAATATATTATTTGAACAAATAATGATTTAATAAGTTAACAATATTTAAAATCTATTTTACCAGAAATTGAACTGGTTATATCATTTGTTTAAAATAATTAATAATAATATTAAAATATTAAAATAAATTTCAAGAAAATTAGCTAGATGATTTTAAAAATATTTGAAGTTTGTAAAAGTTATTTTTATAATTATTATAAATTTTTCATAATTATTTTAAGGCCAAAAAGCCTTTTATAAAAAAGATGAGGCTGCCCGGTTCGAACCCGGGACCTCATGGATGTGGGGAGACGCCTTAACCAATGAACCAGGCTTCCAGCCGCGTTAGAATTCGCATTTCAATTGTTAAATACATACTTAAACAAAACCCCCAAATTCAAAGAACCCTAGGATCAACTCTGATCAAATTGAACCTCAATTCAATAATGATTACTAAAATAAACATGGGGCTTTGCTTCCCCAAGTGAAATCGAGTATATAACAACGTTTAATTACCCGTTTTGATTCAAATTGATGATATGAACAATTGAAGAACAAGTCGCGGCCGCAGGTGCACGATTGATGCGTGATTGACGATGATAACCCAATTAAACTCGTGGGTAGCTTCTAATGATTACTAGTACTAAAATCCCCTTATCAATTTCAGGTATTAAGGCTCTGTTGATGGTGTTCGAGTGTGCACAAGTCGCGGTTCAAAGAACTTTGATTATGCCAATTTGTGTGTGTTTCATGTGTAATCGAGAGTTGTGAATGATTAGGTGTAGTTAGGTAGTCGTTTAGGTTCATTTAATCTAAAGATTATTACGGTTTAATGGTCCAACGGTTCGGTGGGTTAATTATTTCGGTTTCTCATTCGATTACACCCATAACCGATGATTAAAGACAATTAATTGATGCATTCAAGTTCGAAATAGGCGAAGGAAACGATTTGGAACATTTTTTTTGGAACTAAAACGTTACATTTTGGTGGTTTAAACGTTGCCGGCGCCGCGCCGGAGCATCGCCGGCCGGCCGCCGGAAAATCAGGGATGGGGGGAGGTTTATGTATAATTTTCACATATGGCCCCTGCGGTTTTAAAAGTTGTCTTTTGAGTATTAAAGTTTTAATTAAGTTTTAATTAGTTACAATTTAGTCCTTGAAGTTTAAAAAAATTATTATTTTATGCTAAAGCTAGTTAAATACAAGTTTTAAAATAATAATACTTATATTGTTTCTATTTTTTTTACAAGATTACTCTTAATATGATTATTATTATTAATCTTATTATTATGATTATTATTGTTATTAATATTATTATCATTAATATTATTATTATCAGTGTCATTATTATAATAATAATAGTAGTTATTATTTTATTTAAGCTTATTAACACCTTAAATTTTTTAATAATAAGCAAACATTATAACACTTATAATAATATTATTATTATATTAATTTATTAATCACCAAATTAATTATTAAGTATAACAAACCCCAAAGTTTCAAAATGGCATAAAAGGCCCTTTTTAAGATTTAACAAAGTTTACTTTTAACTTAACGAAAATATGAGATGTCACACATTGAGACGAAACTTACAAGATCATCATTTAAACCGGTTGAAAGAATACCGAAACCCTTGGTTTAGTTCACAATGATATATGTGATTTAAAAGCACATCCAACAAGAGGTGGCAACAAATATTTATCACTTTTATTGACGATTGCACTAGCTATTGTTATGTGTACTTACTTAAAATAAGAATGAGTCAATTGACAAATTTATATTGTATAAAAATGAAGTTAAAATCAACTAAACAAGAAAATTAAAATTGTGCGAAGTGATAGAAGTGGTGAATATGTTGCACTGTTTGCCGATTTATGTGAAAAAATGGTATAATACATGAATGTACGGCACCTTACTCACCACAATCAAATGGCATTGCGGAACAAAAAAATCGTACTTTAAAAGAGATGATGAATGCCATGTTGATAAGCTCAGGGATGAGCTATGACATGTGGGGGAAGCTATCCTCTCAGCCAATTATATTTTAAATAAAATGCCACCAAATAAAATGGATGTAACCCCTTATAATTATGAATGGGTAGAAAACCATCATATAATTATCTCCAAGTGTGGAGGTGCCTAGCTAAGGTGATTGTACCACCGCCTAAAGCTCAAAAACTAGAACCCAAAACTGTTGATTGCATATTCATTGGATATGCTCAAAATAGTAATGCGCATCGATTTCTTATACATGAGTCCAAAAATCCCGATGTACAAAAAAACACTATCATGGAGATAAGGCCAGGGAATGCTTCATATTTTGAAAATGTGTTTCCATTGCAAGGGCAAACACATGCATCTTCATTATCGTGGTTTGATGATGGAGGTGCAAGTTCATCAACACAAAATGATGACATAGTTCATGATAGTCAACATGAACGACTCGAGGTTGAAAAGGGAGAAATTAGACGAAGTAAAAGGGCAAGGGTTGAGAAATCCTTTGGTCCAGACTTCGTAAGTTATATAATTGAGGGTGAGTCTAATACCTACCGAGAAACGGTATCTTCTTCGAAAGGACCTCAATGAAAAAAGACAATTAAGAAGAAAATAATTCAATTCTTCACAACCATACTTGGGAGCTAGTAGATCTTCCTCCTGGTTGTAAACCGCTTGGATATCGTTGGATATTCAAAAAGAAGATGAAAGCCGATGGAAGTATTGATAAATACAAAGCAAGGCTAGTAGTCAAAGGTTTTATAACAAAAGGAAGGTCTAGACTATTTTGATACTTACTCACCTGTGACTCGCATAACCTCCATACGAATGGTTCTTGCTATTACAACATTAAGAAATTTGGAAGTACATCAAATGGATGTCAAAACCGCATTTTTAAATGACGATTTAGAAGAAGAGATTTACATGGAGCAACCTGAGGGTTTCTCTGCCCATGGTTAAGAGGGTAAAGTATGTAAATTGGTCAAGTCATTGTATGGCTTAAAGCAAGCTCCAAAACAATGACACCAAAAGTTTGATCGTGTCATGATTGACAACGGTTTCAAAATTAATAAGTGTGACAAATGTGTATATGTGAAAGATACACTGGGAGGTTATGTAATTTTGTGTCTTTATGTAGATGATATGCTTATCATTGGGAGTAATGATAAAATAATAAAATCTACTAAGGACATGTTGAAAGGAAGATTTGACATGAAAGATATGGGTTTAGCGGATGTAATTTTAGGAGTGAAAATTCTTCGAACCCAAGATGGTCTTGTGTTAAGTCAAGCTCATTATGTGGACAAGATTCTTGAAAAATTCAACTCGGGAGACACGCGTGTAGCACGTTCTCCTGTTAATACCACTCAACATCTAAAGAAAAATAGAGGCGAGAGGGTTGCTCAATTAGAGTTTTCAAGGATCATTGGTAGTTTAATGTATCTAATGACATGTACTAGACCCGACATAGCATACGCAGTGAGTAGGCTAAGCAGATATACTAGTAATCCAAGTTCAGAACATTGGAAGAGTATAACGAGGGTGCTTAGATACATAAGATACACAAGAGACTATGGATTGCATTATACCCGTATCAAGCTGTGATTGAAGGGTATACTGATGCAAACTGGATATCGGATATAAAAGATTTCAAATCAACAAGTGGGTATGTGTTCTTACTTTGTGGAGCAATAATATCTTAGAGATCATCCAAGCAAACCGTTATAGCTAGATCTACAATGGAATCGGAATTTATCGCTTTGGATAAAGCCGGAGAAGAGGCTGAATGGCTACATCAATTTGTGGAAGACATTCCAAGATGACCAAAGCCGTTATCGACTATTTGCATACATTGTGATAGTGAGTTGGCGATTGGTAGAGCCAAAAGCTCAATGTACAATGGCAAATCAAGGCACATCATGAGTAGACATAACACAATACGACAACTAATATCAACGGGTGTTATCACGATTGACCATGTCAAGTCAAAGATAACATTGCAGACCCGTTAACAAAAGGCTTAAGCATAGAAATAGTTTATAAGTTATCAAGAGGAATGAGACTATAGACCACGGAAAAGGAGAATATAAGGAAAACCTAACCTAGTTGACTGGAGATCCCAAAATCTAGATTCAATAAGACAACTTAGTCATATGACCAACAGAGTCACTATAAGGGAGTACCTTAAAACTTAAAGAGAGTGACGAACTTCTAGTCCATTCACTCTGGGGGAGTACCCCGAACAAGTGACCAAAGTGAGGTTAAGCATATCAAGGTTAGATGATTCATGGGAATCAATATAACTATGATGCTTTTAATGATTTATCGAATCACCTATTTTAGAGAGATATGGGGTCGATTAGAATGGATTTGTGGGGAGGCCCAAATCCTAGAGCTCTCGCAAAACCAGGGAAGTGTTCCATGACCATTAACGAACACGATAATGAGGGGTTGATCAAACCAAAAAGAGTGTTGCGTGATTGTATATTGTCGTCTACATAAAACAGGGTCTGTTCAAAGACATCGTGTCTACACACCACTAGGAGACTAAACATACATCACGAAGGAAGGTTCAAAGAGAAACCTACCTATCCTGCAACACTTGACTGTTGAATTTTTAGAGAAATGATTTTCATTCATTTGGGGGATTATTGGAAATTTATTGATAATATTAATATGGCTATTAATATTTAATCAATAAATTAATGTGTTAAATAAAAATTAATATGGTTAATGATATTAGGAATTAATAGTGTGGAAAATTGTCCCATATTAGAGGAAAGAAAGAATATAAAATGGTTTATATTCTATAACCTTTTGTCTATATTGTTTCCTAAGGTGTCACACTAAGTGGATTCGAAAAGGGTGCGAAGCACCCTTAACTCGCAATCGCACGCGCGCGCGGCGTGGGCATGTGGGCGCAATGTGGCGCTTTGATGGCGCACTTTGCACTTCATTACAAATTAAATAAGCAGTTACGATTTCGAATTAATGGTTGGGTGGCTGTTATGGTTCAAATTCCACTTAAATACTGAGTGTAGCTCAGTAGAAAGACACACAACCACAACTCAAAATCTACAACAACACAGGTTCTCTATCTCTCTGGATTCTCTTCTACGAACAACTTCGAGTTCTAGATCAATCCCGACAGTACAAACTGATTCGGCTGTTGTACCCTGGGAAACAAAATGATTTCTCTTGGGAGGCTCATAATTTGTTTTAAGGGACCCATGTTGAACACGATCCTCAGCTTTTACATTTCTGTTTCTTCTATTTCTCTAAATGTATCGTTGTAAAAGTGATTGATAGTCAATTACATGTATTCATTTGTATTGAGTATATAAATAAAATTATTTGAATTTTTATTTTATATGAACGGTACCTACAAAAACAAAATCGCAAAACTATTAAGGGTTAAATTTTATATTAACATTAAATGGAACCACATCAACCTAGTAAGATACTGCAACTTGGAGAAATGACATTGTAATTATAAACATAATTGTTTGTTAGATGAAAAATACTTACATTTAATCACTATTAAACACAAACAGATAGAAATAAAATAACATAAAGAATTAACACAACAAGCAAATTAGGCAATAACAGATTTGGTAGACTGAAGTAAGACAACCAAGTTTCATAAAGTATTAACTCATAAAAATGATAGAATCGAGCACAAAGAAGCAATTTAGATGAAGAATAGAAAGGTGAAGCATGCAACTAGCAAATCACATATAAAGAAGCAGATTAGTATATTAGAAAGAAGCAAGAATCTGATGACTCCATACCAAAGCTGAAGTAGTATGTGGTTGAGTTGCGACATCGATATCTTCTCTAGGATCAATGTTAAATGGATGTGTTATTGGGGTTTGGTGTAGTGCGGTGATGGTTCAATGGTTGGAGGTTATTCAAACAAGGGAGCGGCTTCATCGAGTTAAAAAGAATCTAATTCTCACATTTCACGTCTCCTATTCTGAGGGTGATAGCGGGCCATGAACATGTTTAAACAATAAGACATTATAGAGAATGACATGAGTATATATATGATTTTAATCCAAAACTCTAAGATTTATAACCTAAAGCACTTACAAATAACTGGCCTTCTTTTTTTCAGCATCCATGTAGGGCTTAATGTAGTAACGTTGTAGGGTTAAAAAGAGCTCCAGAGACTGAGTTGCAGCCTGCCATTGACTTCTTCTCTTAGGAAATATAAAACATTGAACCACTTAACCGATGTAAAGATTTCGTGGATTAGGAGCAAAATAGTTGCAATACTTGCATCATAGATTCTATATTACAATAAAAGTCGCACATCAAGAAACCAAACCATAAAAAACAAAAGTGATGTATAACTATAAAACCAAAAACCAGTATTTCCTATAAAAAAATATTTAAATGCTAAAACTAAGATGAATCTGATCTTCAAATTTGAGAATACAAAACTCAGTAAATTAGCACAAAAGAATAAACACAATTCTTTAGTTAACTCAAAAGAGCTATCCTCAAAAAATTGAAACAACAAAACGAATCTCTAGAGTAAAAAAGGATGACCGATCACCGGTATTAAGAAATTGGAGGCTAGATTGGTGTCGCTAAACCTCATCTTCTCCAAATGAACACCTAGTATGGCCGAGACCTCATCGGAAACCTA